>LOJH01048365.1:1613-13042 GCA_001685095.1 Ellobius talpinus
AGAGAGAGAGAGAGAGAGAGAGAGAGAGAGAGAGAGAGAGAAGGCAGAGTCAAGAGATGTGATGCCAGAACCTTTTTGGTAGGCTACAGCCTCGTGGGGATACATAGATTAATAGAAATGGGTTAATTTAAGATGTAAGAGTTAGTTAACAAGAAGACTGAGCTAATAGGCCAAACAGTGTTGTAATTACTATAGTTTCTGTGTGAGTCTGGGTGGCTGGAAACGAAAGAGCAGTCTCTGTTTACAAGAATCTAACCCAATGTGACTTTAATCAGGTAGAGATTTTGCTAGTTTATTGTCCTATGAGACTTTTGCTGGGGAGATACAAACAAATGTCTATTCCCTCCAGATATAGATGACAAACCACAGTAGCAATTTCAGCGAAGTCTAATTTGGTGAGCCCGTTGATCCTGGGGTGTTCTACTTGGAGTATGGTCAACAGACTCGGGAGGGTTTGGTTATTGGTATGAAGGTACTAAGCAATCTATAGTCACCAGAGCTGCTAACCCCAGAGGTCAACGCCAAGTTCTTATCTAGTAGTCCTAGGAACGAAACTTACAGAGAACAGACATGCAAAAAGGTGAAGAGAGCCTATTGAATCGCATGAGACAGAGAGAATCAGGCCACCTGAAAGCAATGAAGAGATGTTGCAGTTCATATCAGTGATCGCTACAGCAGCCTGATCAGGATGGTCCCAAGAGTGAATTGTCATTGTCTCAGGGTTGTTTTTCCTTTTGAATGAAAAACCAAAAGTTTTGCAAAGGGAGGGCAGTAGCAGTAGCAGAAACTGTGAGTCACCATTCAGCACACTGAGAGCTGCCTGCCTCTGTGTTTTTGAAGAACCAAGATGTCTTTAGCTGTGGCTGTCAAGGGCTTGTTACCAAGCATCAAGCTGTCAGTTCAATAGCAAAAATCCACAGGGGCTGCATTCTGACTGCTTGGTGAAGTCTAGCTAACTCCTGGCCTCCCAATGAGTGTATAAGGTTACTTGTAGGAGTATGAATAAGGGGTTTACTTACAGACACATAGACTACTCAGAGGCAGTCATATTGAAAAGCTCATCACAGCATGGGTGACATCTCATGAAAATCTAAAGACAGCTGCACAGACCAGACAGTCTTCTCACCCAGGAGTTGTTTCTGCTTCTACAACCATGAGGAGAGTTCTTATGGAACTGCTCAGTTTCAGGAACTTCCTGAGACTTGAACTGTTTACTTCCTGGGTCTTTTTTTTTTAAAAAAAAAAACAGGTTTTCTCTGTGTAGCTTTGGAGCCTGTCCTGAAACTCACTTTAGAGAGCAGGCTGGCCTCGAACTCATAGAGATCCACCTGCCTCTGCCTCCCAAGTTCTGGGATTAAAGGTGTGCACCACTACTCCCTTGGCTATTCCTGAGTCTACTTCTTCCTGTTATGAGCCTCCTTGGGTCATAGAGCATGTTCTTGGACCAAGGTGGGAGTGGAGGAATTGGAACTAGGTGGGAGTAAGGGCAGAATGCATGTTAGCCAAGATCTGAACCAGTTGTTCATCTCTATGACTCAGGAAGAGGGAGCAGAGCTCCAATTGGCATCCCCCCAATCCCAAACAACTCAGCGAAAGTTGGGTACACTCAGTGCTGTAGTTTAAGTATGTCTTCACAGTTCATGTGTTAGAAACTTAATCTCCAATGCAACGCTGTTAACATGAGACCTTTACAAGGCAGATGGTTCTTGAGCTCTCTGTATTCATGAAAGGATGGATGCTATTACTACAGAAGAGATTGGGTTGTGGGAGTGAGCACACATGTCTCTGTCTCTGTCTCTGTCACTCTCTCTCAGATGACTGTGGATGTGTATGTCTCTCTCCCCCTTCTCTTCCCTCCCTTTCTTGTCCTTCTCCCTTGTGCCATGGGATGATATAGTAAAATCATAGCCAAATAGGACCATGCCAGTTCCCAGTCCCTTGATCTTGGGTTTCCCAGATTCCACAACCATAAGAAATAAATCTCTATTCTTTATAAGTTACCCAGACTCAGGCATTCCATCATAGCAATATAAGACAGACCAAGAACACAAGCCCTTAAAAAGGTCTGAAATTCTCTGATGTGTTCCATTGGGAAATGATCTGCATTTTCTCCTCCCTTTGAACCTGGCTGGTCTGTGGCTTACATGAGTGAGCACTTTGGATAGCTTGACTCAGCAAAGCCTCAGGTGATGCAGTCCAGCAGAAGCCAAGAGTAGAAAACCCACCCAATAAACTGAGCCCAGGCAATCCAAAGAATTATGAAAGATCATTTTAAATAGCTTTAAGCCACTAAGCTCATTCAATTACATGTTGATTATTGAAGCAAGAAGGGATGTGATTATTTCAAGAAAACCACAAACAATGAAAAAGAGAAAGTAGCCTTTCGACCAGGGAGGAAGATATTCTAAAGAGACACTTGTACTCCTCCCATTGGCTGTCAGCCCATTGAAACAATGGACCTCGAGAAACTGGAATTTCCTCAGGACTCTGATGCTTGACAAAGGGTTTGGGGGTGCTGAAGCCTGGTTCAAAGAGAGATTTCACACAGTTCTGTCACTTGCCAGACCACCTTGCACCTGTTGCAAGCAGGTGCAGGAGAGGCTAGAGCCAGGCAATAGTGGGTCAGGAGTGGGTGGGACCGCACCCTGGCAAGGCTTGCTTAGTTCTGCATACCTGTTGCCCTGCATATAAACCTAAACTTCAAGGGCTGGAGAGATGGCTCAGCAGTTAGGAACACATGTGGATTGCTCTTGCAGAAGACCTGGATTCAATTCCCAGCACCCACACGCTGGCTTTAGTCTGTGACTCCATTTCTGGAGGATCCAATGACCTCTTCTTGCCTCTGTGGGCTTTGCATACACATGGAGCCCAGACATACATGGAGGCAAAACCCTTGAACACAGGGAATAAAATAAACTTTCCAACTTCATGTTGGAACCCTGAAGATGGACTGAGAAGTTATTAGCCTTCTTCGTTCTTCTTTTCAATCTGACATTTCACTGTTCCTCTGTCTCCTTAGCTGGCCCTCTGAACACGGCTGGCTGAGCCTAACTTGTTAGATCTACCGAGACCAGGCTCTGACCCTAACAATTCCAGGGACAGGAATGCTGCATAGGCAGAAACAGTACAGGTCTACATTAGATGATGCCTGTAACACCCAAGGGGTACTAAGGCTCACTCTTTCTTTCTCTGTCACTCACTAGAATTTGTTAAATATAAATAAGAAGACTGTCTGTCAAGTACATGGTTTATCAAATGCACACAAAAGGTAGCATATGATGTCAAGCGCCCAAAGCAATAAGCATGTGTAGCCCAGTCTCAACTCTCTGTGCTGGCCCAGGGTGCCATTGCAGGGATGTGGATGAGGGCTACAGGAAGATCAGGGGAGCACTGAGCATCCCTCGCAGTGAGTACTCCCTACCTGAGACTCCAGAGAACATCAAAACCAAGCACTCAAGGCTGAGAACAAAGAAAAACTGAATTCTGACACATAAATAAAGCACCGGTGGAGGGAGCGCTGCCAATCTACAGGACCCACGGCGTGTGCTTCTAAGATCAGCATCCAAATGTGAGATGGAAACTCAAAACCAGAACCATGAAAAAGGGACATTAAGACATCCAAAGGTCCCAACAAACTCCCCGACCTCTTGGAGATGTCCTGTGGTTGTCTGTGTGGCTTCCTTCCTGCTTTTACCATCTTCTGGCTGCACCAGAGGGAGGCATTGGGGTTACAGGCAAACATGCAAGCTAAGTACCCGTCTCCAAGGATATGACCCGATTTCAAATCAATTTCTTAGCAGATCTCCTGGGTTAGAGGGATGAAGTGCTGGCATTGAGCGAGTGAGTGTCATACTGAGTTGAGTTTGATCACACTGGTAAAGGGATTTGTGTTTCGGCACCAGAAAACGGACATCTCCAGAATTAGCAAGCCAGAAGGTGACTGGAGAGTATGCAACCAACGCAGTCTGTCGAGTTGCAAGCAGAAAGGAGCTGGGATGAATCCTCTCTGTCGTGAGGATATGACAGGAAGTAAGCAGGGCAGACACTGTCACCACTGAACCTAACCGAAGTCTTGAAGGGTCCTTGGAGTCACACTTGTATAATCAAGAGGCAGGGTAGGCATGCTGTGTGTCCCCTCTTGCCCACCACCTTTTTAGTTCTCTTTGGTCTCAGAGAACTGCCTGCCTCCAAGCCATGCTCACATAGACTGAGCCCATGCCTCCCCATTCTAGTCTGGGGAGAACCCCACAAGCTGGTGGCTCCATACTCCAACTCTCTCTTCCCAGGGTTCTGTGTGCTTAAGAGATATTTTTGAGTGCAGAGCCCTGACACCTTCTGGAGATGTAATGATAACTCTGTGTGAAGCTTGACATAGGCAGAAAGTAGTCCCATGAGCCTGTGCCCCTATCCTCCATCCAAAAAAGTAGCTTTACTCTAGACACACTGCGGGGCATGCCAAAAATTACTACCAAGACCCAATGTGGAGGCTGGATATCCCAGCCAGGCTCACAATACCAGTGCCCAGGAAGGAATAGCACAGGTCAACATGTGGCCATAGAACAAATCAAACCTAGGAAGATACAGGTGGTGGGACAGACCCCAGGACCTGGCTGGTCAGAATGGACATGAATCTCTCAGGAACAGGTCACTGGAGCTCACCAACAGTAAGTGTGAGAAGGGGTAGGGACTGGCAAGATGCTCAGGTCCTGCAGGTGATTCATAGGCGCTCAACAAAGCTTCCATGGTCCTAGCATCATCCTTTTTCCAGGTGTTTGCTGACACTGCGGGTCCTGACATAGAGAGTCTCCATCCCTTGTGAGTGGATCAATTGATGTTTTTATCCCGTAATCCATTCATGTGTTCTTCCCCGTGCTGTTTGTTGTGTAGCACAAAGATGGAAATCTGTTTACTAACCTGTTCAATTTTAACTCAATGCTGAAATCACCCTGGAGGAGCCACTGCAACCGGGGCTGATGTGAATTCCTGAGTTCCATGGTAAGGTCCCATTCGGGGCCAGTGTAAAGGAACTTTAACACAGTAGGTTCTAAAATGGAGAAGGGAACAATTTTTATAAAGAAGGCATGCCTCACATTTTCCCTAGCTCACTGGTTCCATTGTGGGGCTTGGGCATGAATAATGTGGGTAAAAACTCCTAAGTCTCAGTCTAGATGAGGAGGGGCCCTCCTGCTGGGTCCCCCTAGGGATCAGCTTCTTATCTTGTCAGGGCAACCATCAATAGACAATGATTAGCCTGCCAGCAACTGAACTTGCCTGCACCCACGAGCTGTGTGGGAGTCAGAGCCCGTCAGAACACACTGCCTGGCACCAGCATGTGTGAGACACTGGGTTCACACATTGACAGCTGGAGACAGCTACACCAGGAGGCTGCAGCAGGCCTCTCATCAGGAGCTTCAGGGCCTCCAAATCCAACCTGTTTGGTCCCTGTGCCCGTTCTGACATGTGTCCAGACAGCGGATAGACATTTGCCCTCCCTACCAGGAGCACACAGGAGCTGGACTGCACAGAAAGCCCCCTCTTTCTTGCAACTTCTTCCTTCTTACCTAAGCAATTGGCCTCTGCTCTTGACATTGTCTCCCACATGCTTGCTTCATGCCCATAAAGCATGGACACTTGTGCTTAGCCTTTGTCCCATCTCCAGGGGCCATGGTACTGATGTTAGCTCTCTGGCTCCACAAGTGTACAAAGAAGCCTTCCCTTCCAGCCTGTTCGGGGACCCAATGGCTGTGCCTGCTTTCTCCCTGGAAACCAGGCAGCTTTTCTTCAAAGAAATGATGCCTGAGGTGGCTTCTGGATGTTCCTGCAAGCACCACCTGTTCTTGGCATCAAAACAATGAAATCCACCATCTTGGCTCAGGGGCCCTACTGGCACTATTCCTGCCATCCATACTGATATCTGGGAGTGTTTCTTGGGGGGGGCTGCTCCCATCTAGGCTGCTGTTTAGTGGTTGAAAGTTCCGAGCCCTTGCCCGCTGAGATACCAGATGTCACAGTGTTTTAGAGTTAGCATAGATTAGGAGGTGCTGAACTCCACCCCCAAGCTGTCTGAAGCATGATCTGTGCTTCCCAGGTTTCTGTTGGAAGTCTGAGAGGAGAAGTGGGAGGAGCTTCCTGGCACCAAAATGTCACTGTGGTTGGCAGTGAGACCTGATCCACAGGTGTGTGTGTGTGTGTGTGTGTGTGTTTGTGTGTGTGTGTGCAGAGCCATCCATATATAGCACTTTCAGCTTTCCCCATGTGTAAACACTCCTGATTCCAATCACAGATCACATCCACATGAGATAAAATGGGCTTTCTAAATTGGGTTCCCCGCGCCATCCTGATGTGTGCCCTGGCATATAAAATCAATTGCTTAAAGGCAAATCAATGAGCCAAATGAAGTCTGCAGTCGAATTAGGCGCACGGCCCATACCTCTATTTTCTAGATTTCAATTCAACTAACATTTATTGAGCAACTATATAGGCCAGAGAATGAGCTCTGTACTTTCCCGATAGGCTAGTTGGGGAACAGTCAAAAAGCTCCACAAGGCTATTATGGTCATAGTAAAGAAGAGGAGGAGAAGAAAGGGATGGCTTCAAGGTCACTTGGCTGTCAGCAGCGGGGATGCAGCTGGAACTGGAACTTTCCCCTTGTTCTCTGGCTACACCAGACTACTTTAAGGGATGAAACCCAGGCTGCCCCTGAGGCTTCTGCTGGCATAACAGCTCAGCAAAGCAAGCCAAGCTGCCCAAACTCCCTGGAGAGCAAAGGGTCCAGATAACAGAACAGGGCAGTAAATCCAAGCTCTGATTGGTACAACTTGCTTGTTCCAGGGCTCTTCCAAGAGGGCAAAGCATCCACCCAAGAGCTCTTGGGGCTCTAACTGTGAACTTCCTAGGCAGATGGGTTATTATAATAAAAGTTGTATGGGATATATGAGAGCAGAGAATGTGTCAGTCATGTCCCCTGCTGTAGCTTCAGGACAGTGGTTTACACGTCATGGGTACTCAATAAACATACATAGTAAAGGAATACATGATATAAGCTGCCTTCTCTTCTCCTCCCTGCTGTACACGGGTACATTCTACAGCTGCTTGGAATGTCCCCAGCGCATACCCCAAGCACAGCAAGGCTGTCCCAATGTTTCTTGGAATTTGTGTGTGTGTGTGTGTGTCTGTGTGTGTTATGGTGTGCATATGATCATTTGTGCATATGTTCACGTGAGTGCAGGTGCATCTAGGGGTGAGAGGTCAACTCTCTGTGTTGTTTGCCTTTCATGTTCCACCTAATTTTTTAAGACAGAGTCTCTCTTCAACACCCAGACTTCACCAGTTCAGTTAGGCTGGCCAACCAATGACCTCCAAGGACCCTCCTGCTCTGGCTCCCTGTGTTGGAATTCTAAGCACATACCACTGTGTTTGGCTTTTATCCAGGTGGTAGGGATTCTGTGCAAGCTTCTATGCTTGCCCAGCAGGTCCTTTGCCCCACTGAGCCATCCCCACAGCCATTTAGGGATGTCCATAGTGGTCATGAGGACAGCCACTTGCCTGCAGCCGTCCACACACCTATGTCCTCTCCCCAGCCATCAAGCCTCATGCACAACTGTGGCAGCCCAAAGCCTTCCCAACCAGTTCAAAACCAAGATGACTTGCAAGTTTTCTGCAAGCAAAGGCGCACTCTTAAATATTGATATCGTTTCAGGAAAGAAGTAACATTTCAACAGCAAAGGCAACGGGATGTGCTATCAGAACCAGGAGCAGTCTTCCCTTAGAACAAACGGCAGAGACAGATTAGCATATTCCCCAAAGAAAAAAGGGCTGGCCTTTAAATTTTTTAAATACAGAAAAGTTACAATGTAGAATGTTACATGGTAATATTTTCCTTGATGCAAATGTGTCACCTTGAGGATCTGCCTCAGACGTTTACATGTATGTTGAAGCATGCATGCACCTAAAAACACACACTCTTTCTCTCCCTCTCCCTCTTTCCCTTTCTCATAATAACTAAAAAGTTAATAAGCAATTAAAAATATTCCATGAGCACTCATTCGTAGTCTCAGCAGTACACCAACCACATTCTCTTATGTTCCAGCTCTGAGAGATGAAACTTAACCCTCAGAATACAAATGGGGACACCAAAGTTCCTGCCTTCTCCCTGATGGAGGAAGGTGGCCTGAGGGCCGAAGGCAGAGGCCCTTCCAATTCACACCTGGATGATGCATGCTGAAGCTGGTGTCATCCAGCCCATAATAGTCACGAATATGTCAGAGGACACTGTGGCAGCCCAGCCTGATGGGAGTCAACAGAAGTACCTGGCACCATCTGCCGGTAAATCCCCAAATGGGGATTCTGGATTTTCACATGAAGATTGACAGGGAAGGGGACTGGAGAGATGGCTCAGAGACTAAGAGCACTTGTCGCTCTTGCATGGGACCCAGGTTGGATTCCCAGAACTCAGGCAGAGGCTCACAACCGCAGTTAACTCCAGTTCTAAGGGACCGCACACTCGCTTCTGATCCCTGTGGACATCTGCATACACAATGCACATATAAACACTGAGACACATACACCTACGCAAAATAAATATTTTTAAAAGATTGCTGGTGAGGGAAAGGGGCTATGATGCTGTGTGCGCAGGCAACCTTGGTGAGCACAGATACTCGAGACTCTAAGCTCAGTTCCCCCGCTCCTTGGGCACAGGGAACATGCCAAACTATGCTTACAATGTAGAGAAGAATGGAAAGCAGCCAGCATCATCCTCCACAAAAATCCATCAAGCACCTATGTGCTTTAAATCCTTAGATACCAGCCATGTAAGAGACCTGACAGTATTTCCCAGGCGCTTGAACAAGAAATTCATTCAGGGTCCCATCCCTCAAAATATCAAAATATCTAGATGTACTCGGAAGTCAAAATTGATATTTATTAACTAAAAGCTGATCTAGTCTCCAGGAAAGGTATCACAATGGGACCATTGATTCTTTTGGAAAGAGAAATTACATTTTAAAAAGCAAGATACCAATTTCACATGCATCCTTCGGCTAGGTGCCAGGCCCTTGGGATAGCTCATAGCATTTCTGGTTAAAGAGAGAGAGGAGAAGAGAGAAAAATCTTAAAAAGGGGGCTTTTCATATAGACATACAAGGAAGTAAATACAATCGATTGAAATTTCTGAAGGAGAAACATTCGTTTTGCTGTGCTATAAAAATGGCCCAGGCTACTTCATTATTCCTTATTTCTAGGACTTGGGGTGTTTTCTTTCCCATAAGCTAGACACCTATGGGGGAGAAAATGGAAATAAGGAGAAAAATAGCCAGTGGCATTGTCACAGGCTCTGGATTGTGGTAGGATAGCAAAGGCACAGTCTCATACGCTTTACTAAAGGCAAGGGAAAGGAAACAGAACTTGCTTCTTTCCTGGGATTTGCTGTAATTCCACAGGGGTCAGAAGCTACTGGAACTCAAAAGGCAAATCTCCGTGGCCCACACAGTCAGCCTCCAGGTTCAGTTAAACAGGAGGTGAAGGGGGAGCAAACTTTGGGGCAGAGCTTTTCTCTGATCGCTGAGGCTTGGGTTTACACAAGAGCTGGAGGAGTGAGATTCTGACTTGACCTTGGAAAGCGTACAGGTGCTCCCCAACCTACAAGGAGCAGCTCATCTGAAATGGGAAAGCCCTGTAGGCTGTAATGTCAGGTGGGAGAGATGGCTCAATAGACCATGTTTGCTACCCAAGCATGAAGTCCTGAGTTTGAGTCTCAGAACTCATGTTAAAACATATTATTTATCTCCTATACAGTGGTGGTGTATGCCTCTAATTCAAGAGCTGGGAAATTGGAGACAGGTGAATTCCTAGGGCTTCCTGGCCAGCAGCTGTGACTGAACTGGTGGGATACAGGTGCAGCAAGAGATCCTGCCTCAAAAAATAAGGTGGGAATTGATAGGGGACCACAAACATCAACCTCTGGCCTCTCCACACAGAAGAAAGGGAAAGGGAAGAAAAGAAAAGAGAAGAGGAGAGGANAGGGGAGGGGAGGAAAAGGAGCAGAAAGAGGTCATTGAAGCCAAGCCTGGTGTCCCCATCTTCTCAGGAGGCCAAGGCAGGAGGATTACAAGTTCAAAGCCTGACTGGGCTGCATAGTGAGTGCAAAGCCAGCTTGGACAACTTAGTAAGATTATCTCAAGCTAGAAATAAAAGGGTGGGCTGAAAATTTCCTTCAGTGATAAAGTGCTCGCCTAGCACATATGTGTCCCTAACTTCAATCCCCCAGGACCATAAATTAAAAAGAAAATACACTGAATAGTCTTCACCTACTGAGCATGCGTGCTTAACAAACAGCATGCTGCAGAGTGCTGGTCGTCTATCCTCATTATCTTGTGGCTGGCTGGGAGCGTGACTCTCTGCTGTTGCCTAGCATTGCAGGAGAGTCTATGCCACATATCAGTAGCCCAGGAAAAGATCAAAATGTAAAGGGTTTCTACTGAACAGGTATAACCCTCACACCACTGCAAAGTCAAAAAGCCATTGTGACTTTGAGGCCATCTGCATCTCCAAATGGATGCACAGCTCCTAGTTAAACAGGGAGATCTTGAACATTGAGCTGTCTCTGGCTTCAAGGGATCAGAGGGCACAGGGGATCTGATAAAACATCCCAGAGATTGTCCTGAAACTCAGCCCCAAATGGACTTTCCCAGCTTATGAAGACAGGTGTTGATCTGGTCCTACAGTTCAAGTTTAGAAGAAATCTTGGAGCATAGGGACCAAAATGGCTTTCTTCTAGCAGCCAGAGGCATGGAGTAGAGGGTGAGAATGAACACATGGCTCAGTCAGCCTTTCACCACCTTTGACCAAAGTCTACCCCTTTCAAATTCTAAAGAAAATGGAGCTTTAAATGTTTCAATCCACGGTTGATCCCATTGCTTTGGATCCCACATGTTGGGGCAGCACACTGTGGTGGGGGGGCTGGGCATAGTGGGAACAAAGCTGGACACCTCATGGCCTGGAAGTAATAGAGAAGAAAAAGAGCAGGCAGTACCCACAATTCCCCTTAGGGCCCATTCCCTGTGATCTAGACCTCAGAAGGTTGGTTTCTTCAAGGTCCACCATCTCCCAATAACCCAAGGCTGGGGATAAAGCCCCTGACGTGTTGCCCTCTGGGGAAAGGGTAAGATCTAAATTGTAGTACCATGTCAGGTGATGGTCCATGATCAGTTGACCCCAAAGATTGCAGGGGGTTCACCATAGCCCTTTAACAGAGTGAATATGGCACCAAGGGCACTGTGAGGAGACGGAAAGGACAAGGGGGTTAGGGAATTATGGATGGGCTGAGATTGGACATGTACTTTCTGTCTCCTACAGAGAGAGAGAGAGAGAGGAGAGGAGAGAGGAGAGAGAGGAGAGAGAGAGGAGAGAGAGAGGAGAGAGAGAGGAGAGAG
>LOJH01048366.1:1347-14951 GCA_001685095.1 Ellobius talpinus
CACACACACACACACACACACACACACACACACACACACACACACTTCTAGAAACTTGAAAAAAATCTGTGGCTTTATTCTACTATTTACTGAGATATGTGGCATCCTAGCAAGGACAACTTAATACTTAGGAGACAGTTAATTTAATATACATTAATCTCAGCATTTGGGACAAAGAGGCAGATAGATCCAGGACAGTCTGGTCTACATAGTTAGTTCCAGGATATAGGGCTACATAAAATAACCTTGCTTTAAAAAAACAAACAAACGAAAAACATTTGAAATAAAAATCTAATTATTATGTCATTCACATCTTTCCTTTCCTTTCCTTGCATCTCTTCCCCATTGTTTCTCAAAGTTATGGTTTCTTTTGCCTTAATTGTTGTGGTGTGTACTCTCTTGGTGTGTATCTATGTCTGTGAGTGTGTGTTTCTAAGTATATACCCTCTCAGGCAGCCTAAACAATAACTGAACAAGGACAATCGCAATAGACATACTAAGATGGAAGGGAAATATCTCACGAAGCCTCAACCCTAGACAAAGAACCAGAGCCAAGTAAGTAACAATCCCCTAATTATTTATCCAATAGTAATTGGTTTGCCTTAATTGGTTATACTACAAATAACATCAACATTCATTCTTGGTAGAAACTCTCAGCACTGAGTCATGGTAAAACAGAAATGAAAGAAAGCTTCCTTATCATTATAAGGAACACAATCAAAATATCTGACAAGATTTTACTTGTCAAAGATTAAGAAAAATAAAGTTGCCATACACATTTATTCAACATTAAATTCTTTGTAACAACCTGTCCAATAAGACATGAAAAAGAAAAAAGAAAACAAACAAAACCCACTAGCATACCACATAAAAAGGAAGAATAAAACTGCTTTTACTTGAAGATAACATGACTACATACGCAAAATCCACAGAACTTATACATATAGAAGCTAGTACTTATGCAATTAACTTCATGATAGAATATCTCAGTAAAAATAACTTAAGTTTTTCTGTTTTGAAAATAATGGAAAATAGAAATTAAAATTGCCATTTGTAATCATGTATGAATGTATAAAATATTTTGCCATATATTTGAAAATAAAATTTAATATCTATACTCAAACTCTGCTAAATATTGATTTAAATTTCTTTTAATCTAAAAATAAATAAAGCATTTATGGCTTTAAATTGGACAATTCATGATTGTTAGCATGTCAAAATCATTAACTTATATAGACTCTTGAATTAATAATATAGAACAGAGATCACATGATGACAGCACAGTGTGTATATTGATAGGAATCCAAGGTAGGGATGTATGGGTTATATGTATATAGGGTGATGTATATAACAAGAGAAAGTGGGCTGCTTCCAAACTATGGATAGTTATTTGCTTGTGGTTTTATAGTAGGTTTACATTTACAGAAGGAATAGTCTATGTTCATACCCAGGTTATTATAATGTTAATTTCCACACAGCCATAGTTAAATTATGGTAAGCAATCCATTAACATGTGGCATGCTGTTACCTGAATTATATTGTTCACAGTTCATTAATATTTTACTTATATTTTTTTTCTCTCCCTAGTCGTGATAGGGTATCAATTTTTATTTGTCTGTCAGTTCTATTTTGTCTTCTTACTTGCAATAGTGTTTCTATCTTTTGTTCAAAACTGGGAATACTAGAATGATTCTTGGGTGCGGAGTAAGGTGCGACCTTCGCAATAACACTAGCTTGGTGAGTTTTAGCAATTATGTCAACATTTCTGTGCACTGAATGAAGGAACAGAAAGACATTTCAAGGAAAGAATAGTTTTAGGTAAAATTACCAGTTAGTGTTGAGCACATTCATTTGTAAAGGCAGGGGGATAAAAGATGGCAGTAAAGTGTCCTTTGTTTTGATGATGTAACTGCAGAAAGATAGATGGCCATGACTGCNAAAAAAAAAAAAAAGAAAAGAGGACCTGTTACTAGTTATTCGGTTTTCCATATGCATAGATTAAACATAGTGATGACTCCTTTTTCCCTTTTTCTTCATTTTTTTGAGACAAGGTTTCATGTACCCTGATATCCAATCCCTAATCAGCTCAACCTAACTTTGAACCTCTGCTCCTGCTGTCTCTACCTCTCAACTGCTGGTGTTTTCAGACTTCACCACCATGCCTGATTTTGTGGGGCTTTATACTTGCTGAACAAACATTCTATTAACCTAGCTACACCCCTAGCTCTAATTCATGTACCCTTTGAGGATGATTTTCTTTACATTTTCATAGGATATAATTTGTTGAAACATATTGTCATATATTTTATAAAAAATCCTAAATGCGAGAAATTTCCTAGCTATTTTATCATTCTAGTTTATTTTTTTACATATATGGTATATTTGTCTGTATGTTTGCTTGTCTATTCAGAAGTGCACATGTATATGGATGTATGTATACATGTGTGAACATACATGCTGTTGTCAGGTGTCTTGCTCTATGGCTCTCCGCCTTATTTTCTAGGCAGAACCTCTCACTGGAGCCAGAGCTCACAGATTTTGCTAACCCATCTAGCCTGCCACTCCTGGTAACACTGTTTTGCCTCCTAAGTGTTTGGACTACAGGCGGTCAGTTTTTATGCCTACTCAGCCATGTCTACTGAGCTTTTACGTGGAGGCCGGGATCCAACCCCTGGTCCTCATACTGCTTGGCAAGCACTTTATCCACTAAGCCATGTCTTTTGCACCTAATTTGCATGAGACAAAAATTGTTTATCAAAAAATGATGTTTTGATATATGTACATTTTGCATACTGTTTAAATCAGACTAAATATATTTACCTGATCAACAGGTAGACTTTTTTCATGGTTAAAACATGTAAACTCCATTCTTAGAGGTTTTAAGAATAAGGAAATCAATACCTATAATTTCTACAACATGATGGGTAAAGTTTCAAAGTTAGGATACAATCCAATAAATAATGTGATTTTTACCAAAAAACATATTTAATATTCATAGTTTGTTACTTGGGGTTACAAAGATATAGATAGATTTTTAACAAAGGTAAAATTTTTCATGCATAAAGCTCTTAGATTCCATTGCTGCATCTTCTGACAGCTGAGGATCTTTCAGGAGTGTAGAGAAGGGAGAGTTATGCTTGAGACAAGCTGATCTTTTCTAACTCTACAGACTGTAGGAGGGACGGCTTTCTAAACAGTGTAAGGTGTAATGTTACAGCTTGCAAGAAAGTCACCGCTTACACAATGTTTTTTAAATCTCTGAAGAATTTCATATGCTGTCACATATTTAATACTCAAAAATATTTAAACACATGGATGACACTCTCCTTATTGCCTTTTCCACTGCCCTGTCTATGTACTCAGTAAATGTGTTGTCTTTCAAAACCAAAACCAAATAACAAATAGAAACTCTAAAGACAGACACTATACTCATACATAACAGAAAAAAGGTAAAAATAATTATGTAAGTTCATCTTTAAATTATTTATAGATTCCTTTTATAATGTTTAGTTAATACTAGATAGAAGCCAATATTAATTGATAAATTTGTTTCTTCACTTTAAGACTGATTTTCCTTATGCCTTGTCAGTAACTGTAATCTGTTTAGATGTTACATTCTTTGACTTTTAGGCAAACATTTTGAGGACACCATGATATTTTTGAGATACTGTTCGTGTATTGGAAATCAAATTAAAAGTTTAAAAGTGAAACTCAGTCAAATATTCTCTTTCATGGTTTAATGCAGTCTTGCTAATGTAACTATAGTAAATGACTATTGAAAACAAGAAGCTAAAAGCATCTAAAGAAAAAACCAATACCACCCATAAGTAGTATGATTATATTGAAAGGCCACCAACGGAAAGCTATGCCATTAATAGCCGAAGGTTATTGAGCAAAGAACATGGTAGGAAGGAATCCTAAAGTTCAGTTTCACATTGTATTTGTCTGTTTTTGGTACCCTAACAGAAATTAAAATAATGTGTAGTTTATAAAAACAGTTATTTTTCATAATTCTAGAAGCTGAGCATTTCAAAATGAAGACACTGACATGGAAGAAGGTCATCCTAACTCATCATCTGATAGAAAAAGGATGGAGAAAAAGTAGGAGAATAAGAGAGAGGCCAGAGGCAGTAAACCTATTCTTTTAGAAGGACCCATTTTCAACTTTCAGATATTTCTTAGATAGTACCTCATGACACAAATGGATCCCATTAGGTCCCACCTCCAATAATACTGCATTGGGGATCAAATTTCTACATGCTTCATACATCTTATTTAAACATTATCTTACCCAATAAGAAAAGAAGACTCAAGGTATATAACTTTAGAAATAGAAACGGTAGTATATATGAACATCATTTAACGTGAATTGTAGAATTACACAGCCAGCTTCATTTCCATAACTGCTTAATATCCGAAAGTGCTAAAGTGTTGCTGATTACAAATTTTGCTATAAAAATAATTTTGAAAGATGTGCTCTTTTAGCAATTAGAGCATGCTCCAAACATCTTTGATATACATCTCAAACAGATGGAGTTACAAACCAGCAGGCTGCTGCATATGGTCTGGGTGGATTGATGTGGAGGGTATGTGGGCATGTTCATATACATCACACAGCCTGAGATATTAATGGAAAGAATATGCCACTGAAAAATCCTTGGAAAACACAGAGGCCCATCTGATCTTATCAATCCACTTCGCATCCTTTCCATCATGGGCTGATAATTGCATTCTGTGGAAACAGAACTAAATGATTCAGTGTTTTAACTGCCAAGATTCGAATTTTTCTGCCAGACACGAGCTGTCTGTGTTCTCAATACAACCCTATATGTTTATAATTTCTCCTCAGACATCACGAGTTATACTCCTTACAGTAGTCTTCATCTAGGACAAACAGACTAAATTCAAGACAGATCAATTAGTTTTCTCTCTGTTTCAACCAACATTTTGCATTGTTTATCAGTTTCGCAGTACAGACTCAAAGAGTCAATGGTGGATTTCTCCAGAGACACAGTCTTTACCTGGATGGAACTGTGTTTGGGGTCAACCAGTTCCACTTTAATCTTTTTCTTCCATCTTTAATGAGACAACCTCTGTGCTGGCTGGTTGTTGTCAACTTGACATAAATTAGAGTTGCCAAGGAAGAGAATATGACAACTCAGGAATTTCTTTCATCAGATTGAACTGGGACATTTATGAAGGACATTTATTCATTGGTTCTGGAGGACCCAACCCACAGAAGGAGATGCCACTCCCAGGCCCCTGGTGCTGGGTGATATACGAAGTAAGTAGAGGAAGTCAGGCAGTGCAAGCCATTAAGGGGTGCTTCTCTGTGGTCTCTGCTTCATTCCTTGAGTTCCTGCCTTGTGTCTTATGATGATAGATTGCAATCTGCAAGCTAAATAAATTCTCCTCCAAGTCCCTTTTTGTCATTGTTTTTTTTTTCAAATCAACATCAAGGCAAATCAGAAGGGACCTCTTTTACTGAGTCCTGACAATAGAGAAACTCTACAAAGGTTTTCCCTGTGGAGAACTCTGTCTGTTCTCAATCACATGAAATTTTGAAGTAGCAAATGAAAAATTATCTTGGCTACTCTCTGTGATGGAGGGTAGAAAGAATCTTGAGCCAATGTTTAGAACATGAATCTTTTACATTTATACCCCCACATGCTTAGAGGGGATGCACGCAATTATTTTTTTAAAGTGTATACTATATAAAGTTGGAAATTTTGTAAGAAGAAAAAACATCCATTATTCACAGGCTGTATCTCTCCAGTCTCTCAATGTCTAAAACATCACAAAATAATGTGTGTGTGTGTGTGTGTGTCTTAATGAGTCTCAGAATCTTTTTCCAAAATGCTGTCCTAGGATGTCATCTCATCAGCAAGGCATAACACAGCAGGCATGACTGCTGTTCACTCTTGGACTGCATTGTTGCTAAATTACAATTTCAACATGATGTTTTTGTTTTCTAATCATTGTTTGATGATACCTATTTTCATCATGTGTAAATATTTCAATTATCATTGCTAATATTTGCAATAGGGTGATTATATGAAACAGTAACCTTAAAATAATATATAAATCACCTATACATTATCTATAGAAAGACAATAAAATAATAATAAAATGGAGACCAAGTGTAGCAGCACATAGATATAATATTAGCATATAATATAAGCAGGAAGATTAGAAGTTAAAAGTCATCTTCTGCTATATAGCAAGTATGAGACCCACCTCAGATACACGCACACTGTTTCAAAACTGTGTAGATTATAATGTGTTAGTGACTCAGTCTGGTTTACCAGTAGTACCTCAGTATCACATTAAGGAAAGAAATACAGAAGTTTCTTCTTGAAGTCATTTAGCCAAGAGCAAGTCTGGAGTTGAGTTCTCTATTTCCTGTCCCCCATGTCTTTGTCTCTGTCACATGAGACTAAACCTTTGCCTGCTTACCTACTGTTCTTTGAATCCATTTTTTTCTGTGCTTGTCTCTGTCACATGAGACTAAACCTTTGCCTGCTTACCTACTGTTCTTTGAATCCATATTTTTCTGTGCTTGTGCACGTCCAGCTCAAAGTGTGTCTGTTGTATGAGCTGTGTGTGTCTAGTTCTGTAGGTGCTGCATGTGTCTGTGTGTGAGTGGTGTCTGTCTATCTGAATGGTTTGACAGTCTGAGTTTTCTCTAACAAAGTTGTTCACTATATATTTATTGAAGAGCATAGAAAACATAACATGGAAAAGAAATGGGACACTTGTACAATTCTGTTAAAGATTTCTGTAAAGGGCTGCACTCCATTAAGTCTATGGCTCCAACTGATCCCAACTGACTGAGATAACATTAATGATAAACATTATTGTTTATCAACCAATATCCATAAACAGTTTTCAAGGTTGCTTTTGACTTCAGTACATGTATTATCTGGTCAGGGGCATGAAGTGTATATAACTTAAGATTGTAGCTGTGTTTTTGCTTGGGTTCTAAAAGTTTATTACATGGGAAATTCAGGCAAGTAAATCTAATTATTACATTGTTCTCTTAAAGGTAGAGTAAACAAAGAGTTTGGGTACACAGTAGACTAGTCACTTAGTCACTTAATTCTTAAGTGACTAAGGCCCAGAAAAAGTTCCAGTCTCTTCAAATGCAATAGATATTTTCAGAATATTTCATCACCACAGGAAAAAAACACATAATGGATGGCATAACAATATACAGGTCAATGCAAAATGGACTCCATGATTTTATGTGTTTTATTTTGATATTTTCATCTCACTGTGGTTTTTGTTTAATTGTTTTGATTTATATTTTTTATTTTTCTTTGTTTTTTGAGAGAGAGCATAAAGTTGGATGTGTGATGAGGTAAAGCAGACCTGTGAGAAATTGGGAGAGAGGAAAGAACATGATTAAAATACAAGAAAAACATTTAAATAAAAAAATAGATTAAAAGAAGAAGAAGAAAGCAGGCTGAGCAAGCCACAGGGAGCAAGCCAGCTGGCATTTTTTCCATGACTTCTGCTTTAATTCCTGGCTCCAGGTTCCTGCCTGACTTCCCTCACTACTGGACTGTGATATAGAAGCATAAGATGAAATAAATCCTTTATCCAATGACATGCAGTAACAAATTTTCCAGCTGAGCATGATTAACATGTAACTTTGCAAATTTATTTTTCTAAAGACTAAAACTGACAGCTTCCTTATAGTCCATACATGAAAAATATAATACATAAACTGAAGTTTTTGTTTGAAAATTAGAACTGTGTAACTTCTGTGGTTTCAGTCTATCAAGCTCTGTTTTCTTGGGCACTTATATTGATTACAGTGATTTATTTGAGTCTAGCTGTGTCTACATTAGAGAGCACTCTTCTTATACTAGATGAGCCAAATAAAAATTTTAAATATTACTTTATCTTAAGGAAAAGGAAACCATTTCATTGTTCTAGTTTATTAAGAGAGAAAATGTCATCGGATTTGGGAACCCATGATGGCCAAAAGTTTCTACTTCCAACTCTGTCTATCTTATGAATCACCATTTCCACATTAGCTACTTACTAAAAATGTGTATCATGTATTAGGCAGCTATTCTGCTTGAATATCTACCATGAGAGACAGATAGACACTGATTTATTTCTAATCCTCACAATAATCCCTTCAGATCGATGCTGTTTTACCCTTTTAGCAATGGCCAAATTGAACCAAGAGAATCTTGAACAGCACCAGAGCTGTGGAAGCAGAATTCTTTTATTTTTTTCTTTTTCCATTCAAAAATTTATACTTCCTCCCTCCTCCCATTCCCCTCCTGCTCCCCTATTCACCCTCCTCCCTCCACCTCCCTTCTTAAGAGAGGGCAGGTTACCCTGCCCTGTGGGAAGTCCAAAGCCCTCCCCCTCTCCATCCAGGCCTAGGAAGGTGTGCATCCAAATAGACTAGGGTCCGAAAAAGCCAGCACATGCAGTAGAAACAGGTCTTTTGAACTGGATTCCAGCAGCACTGTGTAATTCAATGATTCTTTACATATATCATGCATGTGAAAAAATGTACATTTAAATAACTCTGCAAACCATTGCTTCTCCGAGTGGAGAAATCATACAGACCCCACTGACCTTGGCATCGCTGTGCTCTCTTGCAGCCTGTGAACTTATGAACCAGGGCATCTTGGCCCTAGTCAGCTCCATTGGTTGCACATCAGCCGGATCCCTTCAGTCTTTGGCAGATGCCATGCATATCCCACACCTCTTCATTCAGCGCTCAACAGCTGGGACCCCAAGGAGTGGCTGCGGGCTCACCCGGAGCAACAGGAATGATGACTATACTCTTTCAGTCCGTCCACCTGTCTACTTGAATGAAGTCATCCTGAGAGTAGTCACCGAGTATGCATGGCAGAAATTCATCATCTTCTATGACAGTGAATATGGTAAGTGTCTATGATCTGAAGGGTTTCAGAAGCTGATGTTTCCATGAGAAGCAACTTCATTAAATCCTAAAAGTTTTTAAAGAACTTACTGATCATTTGTGGTTTTCTTATTTCGAATACACCTCACAGTAGCAAACAAACGGAACTATTTTAAATGCTCTTCAGCATTGTACTAGATACCTTTGAAGTAAAATGTAAATATAAATACCAATTGGAGTGTACAACACACACCAGTTGTCCCAGCACTTGCTAGGCTGAGGAAAAGGATGGAAAAGTCAAAGCCATCTTGGGCTACCCAGTTAAACCTTGTTTCAAAAATAAGTAAATAAAAAGTAAATAAATTTGTATGTATCACTCAATCTGAAAGTTTTTCTAAGTAGCCAAAATACAATATATCTTGATTTTTCAAGTAATAAGAAGTTAAAAAGAGAGTACTATCCTTTAAAAATTCGTAATTCTGTGGTGATGATGGCGATGGAACCATTGGCAGATCTTAGAGCACTGACAAAGATAACCTCTTTTTATCTACTGACTAAAATAAATCTGACAAACTTGTTTAGACACTTGTTTTGACCTTACCATTAACTTAATGGTTTACCCATCAGACATGATTAAAGTAGAATATATCCTCTGCATGTTTAATTTGGTATTAAGTTTTACAATAACTGAAACTAGTATGAAGCAATATTTCAGTCGTCCACTGCAGCACACGGTTTTCCAGAGTGCATTGTGACCTGCGGAGGAAACAGTTTGGCTTGGAAACTTTCATTGTGATACATAAACACATTAAGAGAAAGTACTGCTTTCATTTAAATAATTTCCCGAAGCTCTTCCTTTTCTATCTGAAGCTAAAGCTCTTTGCATGCCGTTCTCCCCTTATTTTTATGAGTAGGGAGAGAAGTGACCAGAACTGGAGATGATCTAATGAGGATAAATAACCTCTGAGTGAAGAATTCATTTAGAAATGCATTTCATTTGAAGATTCTAAAATGTTGTTCTCTGAGTCTTGTTTTTCCACTTTTATCAAATAATGTTTTTCTTGGCAAATAAGTAAATAAGCGTGGAAAAAAACAAACATTTAAAGTAATCCTTTCTTCTCACCATCGGGCTGCATTTTAAGAGAGAGCTGTGACAGACAAGTAGGCTGGAGAGCAAAAGCAACAGAGCAGAGAAGCAGCAGGTTGGCAAAAATCTGGCAGGCAATAAGGGACAGCCCCCTGGGGCTGGTCAGGAAGGGGGACAGGAGCTGCTACATTTGTCCCTAAATAATCAAAGTAGCCTGGCTTTTTGGCTGCCAGAATAATCCCCTTGAACTCAATGGGCAAACTGCAGGCAAAGTCTGTGGACTCTCCAGAAAGACGCTTTTTGTTGCCAAGACGGAAACAAGTATTTCTGTTGCTTAACTCGCATTACTCAAGGGTCACAGAGTAAGAACTAAGACACTGACATGAATAAAAGAAACAAAAACAATATTGAAAAGAATTGGTTTCTCCAAGCCTGAAACGCTGGTGGGATGGTATCTAAGCACAGTGATGGGGACTGCCTCTAGAGTCCATAAGCTTGCTGCCGTCATCTGCTTTTGCTTCTTATACTTTTTCTTTTTCATCTTTAAATGGAATTCATAGCCTCAGATCAAGAAATAATAAATATTTAAAATCCAGATTTTTAATGGGAGAAAACCTAAGTTCAATAAAAACAAGCAGCAGAAAAGTGATTTCTGATGAAGCCATTTTCTCAGTGTTAAAATGGGAAGCTTGCCCTTTGATTGTAAAAATATGTAGGACAGAAATTCATTTATTATCATTTATTTCCAAATCCTGTGAGACTTACAGATGGGCTCTTATAAGAGAAGACATTTTCATTACTGATGAGCTGAATGTTGTCTTGAAAGTACCCATTTAGTATGCAGGGAGTCTTGAACTCATACTCGAGGTCCTTCATTCTGTTAATGCCTGGGAGTGAACAAGGAGTGATGATTGGGTTCCTGTTTAAACACAGGGTTTGCTTTTGGGAAAAATAACAATTTCTGTCTCTTCTTTTGATAAACTTCCTTTACATGACTTCCTTGCAGTCATTAAAAATGGCCTTGCTTCTATCATCAAGATTATTTCCAATAATACCATCATTTAATATACGAAAATTGTCTTTTGATGCTTACAATAAATCCTGTTAGTGAAAAAGTAGGCTGGGATCCAAGACAAACAGCAAGCTCCCAGAGGTTTTGTACCTGGAAGATGGCTAATATGCTCACTTTCAGTTATCAGGCACATCATTTTAAGTGGATTAAACTTGACTTTTATACTGATTATCAGGAATTGCTTTTATTAATGAATGAATTAAGTATCATTAGTGGGTAGAATCAGGCAGCATGCTGGAGCATAAGGTGATTAGAAGATTAGTTTGCTTAGAAGTGAATTTGTGTGTATGTATGTATATATATTATTCTAATATCTGTGCTTTATTATGTGTATATATACACATATATGTAGTAGGTGGCTTCTTGTTTCCATCTGCTCAGCCCCAAAATAATCACACAGAAACCATATTATTTGCAATAATGTTTGGCCAATAGCTTAAGCATATATCTGGCTAAATCCCATATTAAATTAACCTATGTCCATTAATCTGTGTATCACTATGAGGCTGTGGCTTATCGGGTAATGTCCCAGAGTCCGTCTCCAGCAGGGCTACCTGGTTTCTCCCTGACTCTGCCTTCTTCCAGCATTCATTTTAGTTTTCCCTGCCTAGCTCTGTTCTGCCTTGCTCTGCTATAGGCTCAAAGCNATAATCACACAGAAACCATATTATTTGCAATAATGTTTGGCCAATAGCTTAAGCATATATCTGGCTAAATCCCATATTAAATTAACCTATGTCCATTAATCTGTGTATCACTATGAGGCTGTGGCTTATCGGGTAATGTCCCAGAGTCCGTCTCCAGCAGGGCTACCTGGTTTCTCCCTGACTCTGCCTTCTTCCAGCATTCATTTTAGTTTTCCCTGCCTAGCTCTGTTCTGCCTTGCTCTGCTATAGGCTCAAAGCTGTTGCAGGGGGGCTGCTTGTTTGTCCTGGCTGCCCATAAGTGAAATAATTACACAGAAACTATATTAATTAAAACACTGCTTAGCCCATTAGCTCTAACTTCTTATTAGCTGACTCTTACATCTTAATTTAACCCATCTCCATTAATCTGTGTATCACTATGAGGTCGTGGGCTACCAGCAAAGTTTGACCACGTCTATCGCCGGTGGCGTATCCATGGTGTCTCCCTGACTTTGCCTTCTTTCTCCCAGGATTCTGTTTAGTTTTCCCCTCATACCTAAGTTCTGCCCTATCAACAGGCCAAGGCAGTTTCTTTATTCATTAATGTTATTCACAGCACACAGAGGGGACTCCCACATCACAAAGCAGTGTCTTTATTAACCAATGGTACTCACAGCATACAGAGGGGAATCACACATCACATATATATTTTGTATAGAAAATGGGTGTGTGTGTGTGTGAGAGAGAGAGAGAGAGAGAATGTGTATGTGTTTTAGGCTTCTATATCTAGTTGACTGTGTGTGTGTTTTAGGCTTCTATATCTAGTTGATTAGTGAAGTCCTTTTGTTCAGAAGGACTTTTACTCATGATTTGTTTAATCATGAGTAAAGGTAGTCTACCAAAGAAAATTCACATCATTGTCTCTAAAGAATGGATCAAAAAGCATTTGACAAGTATGGAAACTTCATTTAAGGGGATTAATTACAGACTTTTTTTCCAGAAGCCTTGAAAAGAGGTTGTGTTGTTGAGCTTTCAGTAAAGTGTCATGTGTGAAATAGTCAGCTCTTACTTCTTAGTGCATTACAAAGTATGAGTTTGCAGAATGTATGTTTACCTTTATATATTAAAAGCCTTACAATCAATAAAAGAGGAAAATTGTTTATATGTCTTTGGAAAAGGGAAGCAGTGGGTTAAACTACCAATCAGTGAATGTTGGTGTTGTATATGCAATGAAGATTTTAATTTTGGCAGCAGTGGTTAACCAAGATTCCTGGGTAGACTTTGGTTTTGGTTACTAAGATTAGGGAAGCTTTGGGAACAGCATCTGTGGGGAACAGCCACTTCAATAGAAAAAAAAATATGATCAAGTCTTAGAGCAGCTGAAATATTAAAAACAACTCATTTTTATTTGCCAGGAACTAGATTAAGTATTTTATATTGCATCATTTAACGTTCTCAGGAGCCAAGAATGAAAGAACAAAGACTGTTAGAGAAGCTTTGCTATACACAGCCAGTTTGCTAAATTCTTCAAATGTATGCATTGTCTAATAATAAAAGATACCTGTTAATATTACTAGTATTTTTACAAAAGAGAGAACACGAAGTGTAGTAGGAGGGCCACTAGTTGGTTCCCAGCTGCCCTGCTAGCTTAGATCCAAAATAATCACACAGAAACTGCATTAATTAAATCACTGCTTTGCCCGTTAACTCTAGCTTCTTATTAGCTAACTCCTACATATTAATTTAACCCATTTCTATTAATCTGTGTATGGACTCGTGGCTGTGGCTTACCAGCTAAAGTTCCCATGTCTGTCTCTGGCAGGACTACATGGCATCTCTCTAATTCTGTCCTTCTTTCTCCCAGCATACAGCCAGCTTTCACCACCTAGTTCTGTTCTTCCCTGCCATAGGCTCAAAGCAGTTCTTTAT
>LOJH01048369.1:0-13041 GCA_001685095.1 Ellobius talpinus
TGGGAGGAGGGGAGGAGGTGGAAATTTTTTAATAATAGTAAAGAAAATGAAAAATAAAACACACACACCTGAACTATAAAAGAACTTCCAGGGGTATAATCATCACCGATTTCAAGGTGTAATACAGAATTATAATAATAAAAGAAACACAAGAAATTGGCTTAAAATAGACAAGTTAATTAATGGAATTGAATCAAAGGTTCAGACATTTATCTATATACCTATGAACACCTGATTTTTTGAAAAGAAGCCAGAGATACACCATGGAAAAAATAAAGCATCCTTAACAAATGTTGCTGCTCTAACTGGATGCCAACATGTAAAAGAATGCAAATTAAATTAATCAATATATATAACCCTGCATTAAACTCAAGCTCCAGTGATCAAAGGGCTCAACACAAAACCAGACACACTGTACTCATTGGCACAGGAGACAAGTTGCTAAAGGGAACAGCAATAGCACAGGATGCAAGTACAACAATCAGTAAATGGGATCGCACGAAACTGGGAAGCTTCTGTAAGGCAAAGGACAATGTCAATAGGAAAAACGGCAGCCTACAGAATAGAAAAAGATTTTTAGCAACTCCACATTCAAAAGAGCACTAATATCCAAAATAAATAAGGAGCTCAAGTCATCATCAGATCAACTAATACTATTAAAAATGGGGTACATTTCTAAAGAAAGAATTCTCCACAGAAGAATCTCAAACGACTGAGAAACATTTAAAGAAATATTCACCATCCTTAAACATCAAGGAAATGCAAATCAAAACTGCTTTGAGATTCCATATTACACCTGTCATAATAAATAAGATTTTTTAAAAATAAAGCATGATAGTCCATGCTGTTGGGGATGTAAAGCAATGGGAACACCCCTCCATTCCTGGTGGAAAAGCAAACTAATACTGCCAATATGGAAATCACTATGGTGGTTCCTCAGAAAATTAGAAATCCATCTATCTCAGGACCAGGCTATACTATCCTTGGGCATACCCATCCTTAACCCAGAAGCTTTCTGCACTTGATATCCAATGGCAAATGAAAAATCATTTTTCTACAAATGAATCACACTGGTTGTATATACCACATGCCAGGCCAGGACTGATGCCCACGAATAGGTTGCCAACACAAAAGGAACTCAATAGCAATTTTTTGAACTTGTTTAATTTTTAATTGCTTTTACATTTTATCTTTCATCGGTCCTTTGTTTATTTGTTTTGATTTTTACTTTCATAATTTGTGTGTCTGTTTCTTGAATTGCTTTAACATGTTTTTGTTTTTTAAGAGAAGGAGAAAAAACAGAACACAAAGTTGAACAGGTAAAAGGGTGGGATGGATCGAGAGGAGATGGAGGATAACTTGATCAAAATATATTGTATAAAAATGTTTCTGAATTAAAAAAGAAGATAAATACCTACTCTTAGATGGAGAACTACAGGTATTTAATAGCACTCAAAGAAGAAGAGTCAATTTTCTCCAGAGACAATCTCCCTATTTAGTTGAACAGTACCAAATGTTCAGCCCTAAGCACCTTTTAAAGAGTAACATTAAATAGACACAGATAGTTGTATTTATTTTTATATATACATAAAATATGTGTGTTTGCATTTGTATGAAATGTTTAGAGAGCAAGAGATTATAGAATTTGGATGGGAATTGTGGGGGACAACTGAGTTGGAGGGAGCAGAGGGAGATGTAGAAAAAAAACAAAGGCCTTAAGTAAAATCAACATTTTAGCTTTATACTTCTTTCAGTAGAAAAGTTAGGATCTTAGTAAGTGATCAATTGTGACCTCTTCTAAAGAGAAGTTTTTTTCAGAGTGTGTGTTTACAGAAATTGTGTAAATAGCCAAAATTACCACTTCTGAAAACATTTTGAAAAACTTTAAATGTTAACCAAACCTGAATTCAAGTGAATGTAGGGTGAGGTAGGCAAACAGCTCTTTGAGGACATATTAAGTGATACCCTCTTAACCATGTATCCACATCCAATTATTTTTGTGAGCATGTTGCATGACTTGATTTAGTTTCATTGTCCTTAACTAGAAGCTATCATCACTATTATAGAAGTCATTTTCTAAAAAGCTAAATGATGTTCTTTAGAGCAGAGATGTCAAGCAGAAATGGTTAAGGATAATATATGAATGTTTCTGTCCAACTATCAACCAATAAAATATAGCTGCCCCCACCTACCATGTTCAAAGCTGAATGAACGGCATTACCCTAACAAAAACATCAGCTGTGTATCACAACGTAAGGTCAGTAAAAACAATTGTCTTTCTTCTGTTTTTCCTTAAAAAGGCACTCCAAGTTTTATTAATTTTCTGGTGAAGCTTTACAGACTACACAATTTTATGGCTTAATCTTCAATTTGAAAGTACTAGTGAAGAGCTAAATGTTAAACAACATGATATAAGATGAGTATATATGTCCTATGTACCAGCTTGTAATGCATTTGGAGAGATCAAGTGGCATATTTAGAAGATGGCTATTCCTGCTCTACATCTCATCCATCCCTTCATTCCTTAAGTAGCTAACTATTAAATCTTCAAGAAAAGATTTTTTTTCTTGCGGAAATTACCTGGGCACTTTAACTCATCTGAATAGTCTCCACAGTCATTGGATCCATCGCAGATCCAGCTTGGCAGAACACACAGTGAAGTAGAGTTACAGCTTATGAATCCTGTAGATTTCACTCCAAGTTTATAGAAATGCATGCAATCTGTATTATCTAGAAGGGTATGAAGAAAATGAAATTAAAATCACATTTGCCAAAATTATGAGACTTCTACCTAGGTCACAGAGACAAGAAAGCTTAACATCGTTAAGAAAGTAAGTACTGAAGTATACTGTACAACAGGGTTAATTACATATCATTTCTCGTAGCAGTTCAAGAAAACGGTGGACAGTGTTCAATTCAATGCCGAGAGGTATTCAGACATGAACAAAGAAAAAGGTAGTAGCAGTCCTTACTGCAGTCCTTTTCGTCTGAAGCATCTGCACAGTCCATGTTTTGGTTGCATCGTGCTGATCTTGGAATGCAAGTTCCATCTGCACAGCGAAACTCAACTGTGGAGCAGGTTGACACTATAGAAACCACAGTAAAGAGGTCAATGGATAGAAGAGATTGAAAAGCAGCTCTGCTTTATATTTTGAGAACTTTCATCAATTTATGCAATTTTATTTTAGTTCAATGTTTGAGTTTTTATGTCTCAAGTGACACCCTGGCCCGCCAGCCTTCACCCCAATATGTCTCCTATGTCCTCCACTAGTATGTAATTCTGTCTTAAATGTGGATTTCTTCATACCAACTTGTAATTGCCAGTTCGTGTACCTTGGAAACCTCTAAGGTATAGGTTCCATTCAAAGAGTTATGTCTTGTTCATTCTGATTATATGGACCCAGCACTGAGATGGCATTAAAATTGCAATGAAAATCCTTTCCCCTTACATCTTATAGAGTTAAAATCATGACCAGAAGCAACTGTATGATTGCATGCCTACAGGGTAATTATTTTGGTTAAAGAAACAGGAATAAGCAGGAGTTGGGAAAGAGAAGTGGATACTGGGTTTCTTCTATTAATCAGAATGGACAACTGACAATTACCACTGATAAATAAAACCATTTTTGCAATGGTTCATGCTGTAGAAGCTTAAACAAACAACTGTTCAAACATGTTGTTAGTGTTTATCATAGCAAATACAGATTACTCACAGTAACAAACATATGTATTATGTCTTCCTACTGTTGTTATAAAAGTTTAACTTATAATTCCTTTAGATTAGATAAAAATATGCTTCACTGTGTTAATTTCCTTATATACATGTTTTAAGTAATACATTAATCTTAATTATACATTCATTTCTGGGTTGCTTACACATTCATTAAAATGTAATAATTTTCAGCAATATGTTGTAAACAGGCATATAGTATGCTGTGTATTTTAGATTAATCTGAGTGCAATTTTTATTCCAACTTTGACTTACACAGATAGATTATATCAGTGAGTAACATACAGGGCTTTGTGATTATGCAGCTTTTACTTACATTGATATTGTAAAGTGCCCATTTTATTATAAACAGAAATTATATCAATTGAAAATGGTTTAAAACTATTTTAAAATATGCAAATTTTCCTCAGGGGTATGTATGTCATTTGTTTTTCATAACACACTGTTCTTATTATATTTAATTGTATCTTGAAATTGCATACTTATTTGTTTAAATGATTATTAGAATAAATGTTTTATTTACAATTGGTGATTAAAATTGCTTCACTGTTTCTTCATTAAAAATAACAACTTAACATGCGAAAGAGATAATGATGCCATTATCAGAAGAGATAAATGCATTGTTCCACAAAGGGAAAAATAATTTGTATGCCCTAAAAAGAATTTATAATATACCATTCCATTTCATTTCATATTCAGTTTTCTTTCAGTAGAAATAGTAAATACATCATACTGGAAGTACACAAGATAATCATTTATACTTTATTGCTTTCCCAATCAGTCTTTCATTAACTATACTCGAAATGATTTCTTACAGTCTCTTTGTTAAGAAAACAGGATGCATTTCTTTGTGAAATAATACTGCAGATATAAGAAAGCCTGCAAAGGTGCATATAAAAATGATTTAAACGTGGAATCCATGAAAGATGCAAGAAGTCTTGGTTCTATAGTAAAAATAAAACTAAAAAGAAAACCTCCTAAATACCTTAAAAGCAAACACAACTGTGAACTGAAAGTTTTTAGAGAACAATGAGTGAATGCAGTAAGTGATAAGCTGATGCTCAGGAGAGAGGGGTTGAGTGTAGAAAACATAGGGATACATTTCTTTCTTTCATTAAGAATGGCTACAGGAAGGCAGGCAAGCAAGCATGGTGCTGGAAGAGTAGCTGAGAACTCATATATAAGACACAATCATGAGGCAGAAAAAGAGAGAGAGAGAGCTAACTGGAAATAGCATGGGATTTTAAGGCCTCAAAGTCTACCGGAAGTGATAAATCTCCCGAAACAAGGCCAATCTTCTAATTTTTCCCAAAAGATTCTATCAGTTAGGGACCATTTATTCAAATATATGAGGCTGTAAAAACTGGTCTCATTCAAATCACAAAATAGGGTTAGTAAATCCTGGGCCTACAAATGGACTGTCATTAAGAGTATAGCTGTGAAACGCAATGGATCGTCCTCTGTACATATGTCTTCACTGATTTTGTGTCTAGCTATAGAGTTTGAGAGCCACAGGAAGGTTAAGCAGAGATGAACGAGAAAGAAATTGGGCTTTGTAATATGGCTACAGAATTCTGTAAGTGTTAGTATCAGGATGGTTGTAGGACATTATGACTCCTACCTTAGTAGTCAATGAAGGTAATTTCAAAGAGAGAAATGCCACCCCAAGAACTCTTGTGTTAAGCACATGATTTCCAGCACTATGTAGGAGGTGCAGTATAGACAGAAGTAGTTTAGTGGGTTGTGCCTCTAAAAGTTAGAAGTGCCTCCCACTCTTCTTAAGTCTTCTACATTGAGGTAAGCAGTCCCAGCTAGATTATGCCACAAACATGGGGTACTACTTCACCATGGATCGAAGATCATAGCATTTGAGACTATGAGCCAACATAAAGTTTTTAAAGCTGTTTTGTCAGGTATATCGGTCATAATGATGATAAACTATTGCAACATACAATAATATTAAGTTCATTACACCTGTGGATTGTTATCTTTTCTACTTCTGTAATAACACAAGGCAAAGGCAAATTCTAGAAGGAAGAGCTCATTTGGCTTATGTTTCCAGAGAGATAGACATGCATTATGGCCAAAGATTGTGGGAGGAAACTGCAAATATGGCAGCAAAAGCAGATGCTAAGAGCTTACAGCTCAAAGCATAAACAGGAAACAGGACAAACTCAAAGCAGCAGTCACTAAACCTCTAGTGACATACACCCTCCAAGAAAACCACACTCCCGAAGCTTGATAGAACAGGACCACCAACTTGTAACAAATATTGAAATGCCTATGAATGTTGACAATATCTCATTCAAGCAAACAATAAGCAAACAAATTTCAATTTTGGGAAAGAAAAATCAAAACCCACTACATGCGGCTTCAATTACATTCTTAGAGTGGTTTCTGAGTGAGAAATACTGACATTTCTAATTTAACAGGTGAAAAAGAAAGTTGTCTGATATTTTTCCCTGGGCTAAAAGTTTTGAATAAGAGAGAAAAGAAAACTATTTGGTTCAAATAAAGATAGGCCAAGTGTGAAATATTCAACTTTTCCCTCCAGATCCTTCAACAGAAGTCATTAGTCTATAGAACACTAGTAAGAGCACAACCACATCACACTGGGAGTAGAAATGAGATACCACAAAATAAGTTCTGACAAGGACAGTGGATCAAAGCGGGCAGTATGATGAAAATCAATGCCACTGATTCTTCAATACACTTTCCTTGTTTTTTTCTTCTACTTTCTTTTTATTTTGTCAATTAAAATACTTTATGAGATTAAAAAGACATAAAATCAATTGGTCTTTCTCTGGTCCATGGGATAATTCTTACAAATAACTAAAGTTGATTCTCTCTTCTTACTTTCCATGCTGTCTGCAGCTAAAGAATCAGACATGGGGATTTAAACACAAATGACTTTAATTTTTCTGTAGTAATTCTAATTTGTTTACTTTCATTCAACCTTCTATGTAATTATTCCATAAATGCTTAAGTTTTCAAGGTATGAAAACACAGAGGGACTCTTAATTTACTTTTGAGTTATGGTTGAGTCTTTCAATATTTTTCTGAGCACTTTTGAAAATGAGGACAAAACTTACATAAACACATTAAGTTCTAAAAATTAACAATGAGTTTGAGTCCATGTTTAAATTAACTTTAATTTCAAATACCTAGCATTATAGTAAAAAAGTCAAGATCTATGCTTTATTTGAGTTAAGGTATCCAACTGCTATGAAGTTTATCCTATCGTTACCAAAACAGAAACATTCTTATCAAAGCCTACTTTTTTTTTGAAGTGTTCATACTCATTTATGGAAAGTGACTTTATAGCAAGAGTTGACACACTCTGGTGCATCCATTTGCATGGTTTTGGAAATAATTCTTTTTTTTTCTTTTTTTTTCAAAGCCTAATTCTCGATGCACTTTTGTGACCAATACTGTAAATGAGATGGTAAAGTTTTAAAAGAAGGACAATACTTCTTTTTAAAGTGTACTGTTTTAGCACTCACTATTGTAGATAAAATTAGATTTATTGTATTTTATCTATATTTTATGACTTTCTTCTTTAAATGCACCACAATTTTACAAATACTTATCATTCAGTAGACACAGTATTTTCTAATTCCAAACACATGAGTATATTACAATTCTGAGACAAAACTACTTTTTCTCAAGAAAACACATAGTAGCTTGGTGTTTTGAATAAAAATTACTTCCATAGACCCTTGGGGATTGGCACTGTCAGGAGGTGTGACCTTATTAGAGGACCTGTATCACTCAGGGTGCCTTTGAGTTCTCGGATGTTCAAGCCACAACCAGTGTGACATTCTAATTCTGCTGCCTATGGATCTAGATGTAGAACTATCAGTTACCACTCCAGCACTGTGCCTGCATACATTCTGCCATGCTTCCCACCATGACAATAATGGACTAAACCTCTGAACTGTAAGCCAGTCCCAAATAAATGCTTTCCTTTATAAGAGTTGATGTGGTTATGAGGTCTCTTTGCAGCAATTAAACCCTGTCTCAGACAGACACCCAGCAATGGGGTATTGTTGTAATAGGTAGAACTTATTTTAACTTGGAAAAAATGTGGGCTTTGGGAGTTTGAGTTAGAAAATCAGAGGAATACTTTAAATGATGCTTAATTGGCCATGCTGGTAGGAATATGGAGACGGTGGTGCTTAAGGTTATTTAAAACTTAGAGGTCTGGCTTAAGAGATTTCAGAGAAGAATTTTAGTATGTGGCCTAGAGACTGTTCTTGTTACTTTAGTTAAGAATGAGACTGCTTTTTTACCTTGTCCAAGACATCTGCCTGAGGCTAAATGAAAAAGTTTTAGGCTAGTTGCATCAGCAGAAGAAATTTCAAAACAGGTTAAAATTGACTCTGTCATATGATTCTTGGTGTTCACCCTTATGTAAATGTATAATGAAAAGGAAAAAAAAATACTGAGCAAGGAAAAATACAAAATATACAATTTGAGGAGGAAAGGAGCTTCAGGAAGTGTAAACAGATTAACTGATGTAGATATGGCCTTGTTGGAAGAAGTGTGTCACTAGGGGTGCCTTTAAGGTCTCAGGTGATCAAATGACACCCAGGATTTTTTGCACATCTTGTACCTGTGAATCCAGATGTAGAACTCTCAGCTACCACTCCAGCCCTGTGTCTGCCTGCATGCCACATTGTTTCCCATCATGATGATAATGGACTAAATCTCTGGTCTCTAAGCAAGCCCAGATTAAACACGTTACTTTATAAGTGTTGCTGTGGTCGTGATGTCTCTTCTCAGCAATAAACCCTTAACTAATAGAGTTGCATTAAGTTCCAATGGCTTCTTTTGAGAAAAAAAAATTTGACACAGATTTTCCATAACTTTTGTTTAGCCTCTTCAAGCTCTGCTTTCTTATTTTTACCAGTAACCTAATTGAATGCATTCACTCCTGCCTGAAGCTACCCTATCGATAGTACCCATTCCTTAGTTTCAGTTCATTTTTATTCCTTCCTTCTTTTAAATGTTTATCAATTTCCCATTGTCTACTTTCAATGTCTTATAATTTTTATTGGTTTTAAATTTTTATAGGGAATAGGAAATGGCTTACTTTGAAAATAAATTGGATCTTCTTCCTTTGAACCTCAGGTGACAATAAAGTAAAAGGCTTTGCTGCAAGCTGTTGGGCTTAGTATGACTTCCCTGAAGCACCTCAGTCTTTTGCACACATTTCCTCAATTCTTTAATTCCTTGGAGCCATTTCATCTCAACTCTATTTCATACTTTTCCTTTTCCATCAATATTTTATGAAAGTTTCTATATTCAGTATCAATAATCTCTTACTGATCACTCTTTTGTCTTATTTCATTTTTGATCTGATTCTCCTATGACTTCATTAAGCTTATTTTCATCAGTGTAATCAATAAATGACCTCTGATTCACCAAGATAAATTGGCACTTGTAGCTCAAGTCTGTCGTCTTGCTTTCTCTGCAATACTTAAAATGCTGAGTGATTGGGCTTTCTGAATAAAATATTCTTAAGAGGACTTTTCCTCTGTGCCTCCAATATACTTAGACTTTTATGCTTAATTTTTAAAATTTAGCACATACTTTTGACTCATTATTTTAAAATAACCATCCTTTACACTGTCTGATGTGTTCTCCTTATTCTCCTTATTGAGTCTGAAAATCAATACCTCTTATCTGAGATCTACTAGTGGAACTCTGGCTTCCAGGTCATTGCAATAGCTTTATTTACAAATTCCCGAATTTCAGAGGAAACTAGTCTGAGCTTATCCTATTCCTAAATAGCCAATGTCCATAATAACACCCTGGGAACATGGAAACAATCAGTGGGGGACTAAAATTTTCAGTGAATTTCCTGAGAGGAAGATGTATATTATGTCCTAATTTTGTGTTTCAGTCTATGTTGATGTATTTTACTTAAGAAGTGTTCAGCAAATGGAGAGACTTTAAAAAGGACACTGTTTTAGAAATACTTGCTGTTTACAGATTTTTTCACTAGCCTGACGTATTGTCATTTGACCTACAAATATTTGTATTCCATTCAGGGTCACCATTGGTCAGAAATTTTAAAAATGGCAACACTAACATGTCATTTTATATAGGGTATGTATTTTCTGAATATTATTTACCATTCAATATAATATTAATAATCTTACTCAATTTGATTGTATGTTTTAGTTTTTAGTAAACTGATGTAGAAACTGGAGCAGGGACTTATAAAATTTAAATAATAAGAGTAGGAGCAGAAAGTCTAATTTAAGTATTTGCAATAGTAGGCATGTGAGAAATATCAACCCGTTAATACAGAAACAAATTAAGAAATCATAGGCAGGGAAAGCTGTATAAAGTATATTCAATAAAGTGGATTGACTGGAAAGCTATTCTAACTGACAAGTGGAAAATTGTCCATATATTCATTCCATTAGTAACGAAGTATACAATAAGGAGGCACAAGATTCTATGAGGCTTCAACTCCAGCCATAGAACTACAGGCAACTAAGGAATTCTAAGAATGGTATAAATAGTCTTCCCCCACAGAACAGTACACCAACTTGGTATCTAATTCCAAAGGCTAGTCCTTAAGACATACCTATGTTTAACATAATACAGAGAAGGTTTTAATTAGGAATACACACACACAATTGTGTATGTGTGTGAACAATAATTAGTGGGGGAAAAAGGCCATGAATTTAAAAAACCTCTTTGAGGAGTATATTGGAAGTGTTTGAAGGGAGGAAATGAGAAATTATGTAATTATATTATAGAGTCAATAATGAAAAAAATAATGAAAGAAAAAGAAAAGTAGAAACAAGTAAGTTGCATGATATTTTGGCATATTTTACAACATGGATGACTCTCAAAGACATATCTTAAGTGAAAGAATCAGGACATGAAGAACTATGTACACTGTATGACTTAAATTGTGTGAAATGTTTACAAAAGACAAAATTGTGGTAGGCAATGAGAATGAGAATTAGTAAATCAGATAAATGTTCTGAATTTATTGATTATAATGAATGCAAAATTGCATAAATTTACTAGAAGTCATTGAGTATATTAGAAACATGAAGTATATGGCATGTGCAAACATGTATCAATAAATACCTTTAGTTTTAATTACTAGTAATAAATATTTTACCCATACATTAGGAAATGACATGATAGGTACAACAGAACAAAGATAATCATTCTTAGAGCACTAAATTCAGTATTGAATATTGCTGTGGAATAATCCTTTGGTGCACCGAGAAGATATGTTGCTCTCATAAGTTTAATAAAGACCTAACTGGCTAATAGCTAGGAAGGAAGGGTTTAGGTGGGAAAGCCAAACTGAGAGAATGCTAAGAGGAAGAATGATGGGGTTGCCAGTCAAATCAGAGGAAGTAGGATACGTATAAAATGAAATGACAAGCCTTGAGCCATGTAGCATCACATAAATTAATAAAAATGTATAGTGATATTTCATTTGTATTTTAATAAATAAAACTTGCCTGAAGATCAGAGATTAAAACAGCCCCACTGGTCAGCCTAACATATCAGGCACTGGTGACACACGCCTTTAATCTCAGCAGCTACACTAGTTTGCCATAGAAACCTTTAATCCCATCCCTAGAAAGCACTATAAGATGGCAGGAGACAGCGCTCAGACACAGTCTCATTCTGAGATTCCTGGAGGCAGGATCCCCATTTCAAACTGAGGTAGAAGTCAATGGCTGACTGTTTTGCTTATCAGAACTTCAGGTTAAACCCCAAAATCTATCTCTAGGATTTTATTATGCATTTTGCAGAAATGGGTTATTTAACTTGTAAGGTAGTAATAAGGCTAACCTCTTGGCTGAGCAGTTATAACTAATAAGTTTTTGCCATTATTTGGAAACTGGATGGAGGGACAGAAAATTCTGCCTACAGAATATTCTGACATAAACATCCTAAAAACAAGTATATAAAATAGAATTAAAGAAAGGACAATAGTTAAATGTGAGCTAAATAATAGACACCAGAATGGTAGTCATAAATTTTTAAATTCAATTCATTTTGACTGATTTAGAAAAGTGAATATTTGCTTTAATCAAACTGTATCATTGTACCCACTGTTTAGGCTTTCTACAAAATGCTCCTCTTCAGTAATATCCTCCAACAAAAACTCTCCTATCTCAGATTCCATAGAATCAATATTTTTATTTCACATATGGTGGAGGATCGTGAGATTCTCATATCCCTAAATATGGCTTAATTTTCTTAACACAGTGCTCTACAATTCTGTTCCAAGAGTATTTGTAAAAGATGTCATCAAATGTTTTCATAGCACAGTTTCTCAGGGACAAACTTTGTGAAAGTTTAATAAACATCTAACATATTGTCTGATATTCCAAGCTGATGTAAGAATATTTACCTTTACAATCCAGTTCATCAGAATTATCGCCACAATCATTTGCACCATCACAGAATTTGCCATGAGGAATACAACGGCGATTATAACAAGGTTTGAATCCACTTCGGCAACTTCTATTTTCTTATGAATAAAAATTAAACTTGTAGTTAGAGGTCTATAGAAATATTTCTAGAGATTCCTAATCATGCATAAAATTTATCTCCTTACTAACAGAATCTAGATCCATAAAGCAGTGCTGTGCTGTATGAAAGATCTGAGTTACAGCATCTATTAGTTACCAAGGAACAATAGTTCATCCATTCACTGAGTCCTATAGACCTGGTGCTTCCTAACTAGTAGTCTAGTATTGTATATACCTACTGTTTCTCAAACTTCTCCCCTGCTTTCCAGGAATAAGCATATAACATGTATTCGATAAGGAAGGAAAAGGTTCTAGCTCAGAATTAGTAAAAAATGCTATTATCCATCAATTTCAATTAATGTGTTCATATTTACAGGGATTTCATAATAAAAAGTTAACAAAGCATGCATTCCCTATGAGAACATCAAAGAATCACAGAAATACTAATAAATTTCTGCTAAAAATTAAAATATCCACTGAGATGAATAATATTTTCTTTAACTATCAAATGGAAACTTTTAAAATTCAATATGCCCAAAGACATGGGATGCCTCAGATGAGTGCCAAGAACAAACTGTATAGCTGTCAGTGCCAACATCACAAGCTTCAGAAAGATGTAATATAAATTATAATAAAGTGAGGTCTAACAATATGACTCAAAGCACTACAAAAACAAGTATAAAATAAACCCCAAATTATATAAAGAAAAGAAATGACAAAGAGCATAACATAGTGATGGAGGAGGGTTATCTGTCTATGTGATACTTTCATTGGTTAATAAAGAAA
>LOJH01048370.1:0-13041 GCA_001685095.1 Ellobius talpinus
GGGGGGGAGGGAAATTTAACTATCATTTTAGGTTAAAGTAATAGTGGACCTGCCTCTCTTGGCTGCAGGTAGGTGCTGTAGTGTTACATTGAGTGAAGGTCATGGTAGCTTATAGCTTGGCAGCATCTTTCTTTCTTTCTTTCTTTCTTCTTTCTTTCTCTCTCTCTCTCTTTTCTTGTTCTTTCTTTTTCCTTTTTTTCTTTTCTTTTCTTTTCTTTTTTTTTGGTTTTTCAAGGCAGGGTTTCTCTGTAGCTTTGGAACCTGTCCTGGAACTCAGTCTGTAGACCAGGCTGGCCTTGAACTCACAGAGATCCACTTGCCTCTGTCTTCCAAGTGCTGGGATTAAAGGCGTGTGCCACCACTACCTGACCCATTTTTCTTATCAAGAAGAAATCATGAGTGAGAAGCAGTTGTCTGAGCAATATAAGTTTGTCCAGATGAGTCTTATCATCTCTTGGAGCATGCACTGGGAACAGGGACTAACAAGCATTTCTCGTAGAGCATTTAAGCTTTATAAGGTCATAGGTGAGTGGCAGGGAGTGCCCATGATCAAGAAGGATCAAGCTTGCAGAAGTATCTGCATTTACCATTATCTAATCTGAGACCTGGTGAGACTCGGGTGACCAGCTGCTAGGAAGCTTGGAATACCTTCTGTTCTCTTTAGAATGAGTGGGAGCATCTATGAGTATAGGTGGGTCCAGATTCTACATGTCTACAAGGAAAGCATCCCAAGGGATATCGGTTATTTTTGTTTAAATATCTAAGGATCTAATTATTTTTTAAAAAATACATTTTATTTTTTATAATTATTTAATTTTTATGTTTAACTTCAATTTCTATTCTTTTTTTCCTCATAAAAAGCTATGCCTTAAACTCATAATCAGACTATAATACCCACTCATACCCTAATCTATTGCAGAGTGACCTGGGAACAAGTCATTTCTCTTAATTCTTTGAAGATTTTAATATATGGACTGTGATAATCGTTTCCAAATTTTTCCATCCACAGTTTCTGGTGGGCTTAGCAGCCTTATCAGATCTTATTCAGTTGTCTTTTTGATTTTTCTTATTGAAAACAGGCCCCCCCCATATAATATATCCCAATTATGGTTTTCCCTCACTGTTCTTCTCCCAGTGCCCCCTTACCTCCCATCTGGATCCATTCCCTTATGTCTGTCATTAGAAAACAAACAGGCTTCTAAGGGATAATAATTAAACTACAGTAAGATAAAACAAAATACAAACACATCAGAATAAACAAATAAACAAACAAACAAACAGAAGGAAAAGAACCCAAGAAAAGGCACAGAGACCCTTTTGTTTGCACACCCAGGAATACCATAAAAACATAAAATAGAAGCCATAATATATATACAAAAGACATAAAGCATAAAAAAGAGAAAGAGAGAAAGAAATATTGAAAAAACTAATTTAAAAAAAGAAAGAAAAAGGAAAAGCCCTGATATGACCTTATGTGATGAGGACCCTCCAAAGATGCCACTGAGTTTATTTACCGTTGGCCATTTAGCGCTGGGCGTGCAGCCTATCCTTAAGGGTGCTTTGTTTCCCCGGTGAGACTCCCTCCCTTGGAGAAACCTAAACTTTTATTTGCAAGTGGTTATCAATTGGAGATACTTCTGGGTTAGGGCTGGGATCATGTGTCCACTCTTCCTTCAGCTCTAGGACTCCATCTGGTGCAGACCCGTGCTGACCCCATGCATGCTGCCTCAGTCTCTGTGAGTTCATATATGGGTCCGTACTACTGTGTTTAGAAGGCTTTGCTTCTTTGGTGTTCTCTATCCTCTTTGGCTCTTACATTCCCTCTGCCTCCTTTTCTGAAGGGTTCCCTGAGCCCTGAGGGGAGGAATCTGATGGAGACATCCTTTTAGGGATGAGTATTCCAAGGTCTCTCACTCTCAGCTTATTGTTTGGCTGTGGAACTCTGTATTTATTCCCATCTACTGCAGGAGGAAGCTTCTCTGATGATGGCTGAGCAAGGCACTGGCCTGTGAGGATAGCAGAATGTCATTAGTCAATTTATTGCTATGTTACTTTAGCAGAATATCAGTATTTGGTTTTCCCCTAGGTCCCTGGACTATCTAGTCTCAGGTTCTTGGTCACCCAAGCAGTGTTGGGTATGGGTTCCATCTTATGGAGTGGGCCTTAGGTCAAATCAGATGTTGGTTGGTTCAACTCAGCTTTCTGTGTCTGTTGAGTTGTGTATGTGTCTTCAGCAATAGGGCCTTGCTAACTCTTGGTGGAGACCAACCTATAGCCTTGGCAACAGCCTGGGTTGTTCGGGGGTTCCCTTCCAAGCCCTTTGGCCAACAACTCAATTAGATATAACTCATTGCCAGTATTGGAAGCTTCATTGGTGACGAGAGAGATCCAGTTGGGGCTCTGGCTCCCCTGTTCTTTGGCAATTTCATTTTTATCACCTTCACATATGTATATATTTTAGGATGCTTCTACTGTATTAGGTTTATATACTACCCTTTTAATGGTTCTTAATTTCTAGCTGTCTCTACCTATATTCCCCCCCCATTCCCCTCTTCCCTCCTCTTCCCCATTTGATCTTCCCATTCCAGGCCCCTCTCCTTGTCCATTCATAACAATTCTATTTCCCTTTCCTAGGGAGCTCTATCTATCCCTTATTTTATAAGATAATCCCTTACTTTATACCTAACCTCTGTGGTCCTACAAATTGTAGCTTGGTTACTATTGACTTAACAGCTGACATCTGCATTTAAGTGAATATATACCATATTTCTCTTTCTGGGTCTGGGTTACCTCACTCAGGATGTTTTTTCTAGTTCCATTTATTTACCATGAAATTCATGGTTTCTTTTTTTAATGGCTAAGTAATATTCCACTGTGTAAATGTACCACATTTTCTTTATCCATTCTTCTAGGTTGTTTCCAATTTCTGGCTTCTATGAATAGAGCTTCAGTGAACGTGGCTGAGCAAATGGCTCTGTGGTATAGGATGAAGCATACTTTGGGTGTATGCCTGTGGTGGTTTGAAAGAAAATGGCCCCCAAAGGGAGTGGCACTACTGTGGCCTTGTTGAAGTAGGTGTAGCCTTGTTGGAAGAAATTTGTTATTGTACAGGTGGGCTTTGAGGTCTTTTTTTTGCTCAAGCTTCCCTCAGTGTAGCACTTAGAGAATTTCCTGTTGCCTGTAAGATGTAGGACTCTCAGCTACTTCTCCAGCACCATGTCTACCTGCACACTGTCATGTCCCACCATGATGATAATGGACTGAACCTCTGAAACTGTAAGTGAGCCACCCCAATTAAATGTTTTCCTTTATAAAAGTTTCTGTGGTCATGGTGTCTCTTCCCAGCAATAGAAACCCTAACAAAGACAATGCCCAAGAGTGTTATGGCTGGATCTTGAGGTAGATCAGTTCCGGGCTTCCTGAGAAACTGTCACACTGGAATCTTTAGTGACCATACAAGTTTGCAGTCCATCGGCAGTGGGTAAGTGTTCCCCTTACTCCACATCCTCACCAGCATGAGCGGTCATTTGTTTTATTGCTCTTGGTCATTCTGATGGATGTAAGAGGAAATCTTGAAGTAGTTTTGATTTACCTTTCCCTGTTTACTAAGGATGTTGAACATTTAAGTGTCTTTCAGCCATTTCAGTTTTGTCTTTTGAGAATTCTCTCTTCAGATTTGTATCCCATTTTAAAATTACATTATTTTTCTTGATATCCAGGGTTTTTTTAGTTCTTTGTTTATATTGGTTATTAGCTTTCTATTGGATATGTAATTGGTAAAAATTCTTTTCCCATTCTGTAGGTGACTGCAGAAACTTCAGTTTCATGAACTTCTGTTTATTAATTGTTGATCTAAGTGCCTGTGTTAATGGTTTTCTGCTCAGGAAGTCTTTTTCTGTGCCAGTGAGTTAAAGGCTATTTTCCGCTTTCTATTCTATCAGATTCAGCATGTTGTTTTTTTTTTATTAAGATCTTTAATCCATTTGGCATTGAGTTTTGTGCAGGGTAATAAGGATGGGTCTATTTGCATTCTCCTGCCTGCAACCATCCAGTTTGCACAGCACCATTTGTTGAAGATACTGTCTGTTTTCCATGTGTATCTCTGTCTTCTTTATTAAACTTTGGGTGTCAATAGGTGTGTGGGTTTCTGTCTGGGTCTTCAGTTTGATCCCACTGATTAACATGTCTGTTTTTCTGCTTATAGCATGCTGCTTTTATTACCATAGCTCTGTACAGTTTGAGGTCAGGGATGGTGACGCCTCTCACGGTTCTATTATTATTCAGGATTATTTTAGTTATCCTGTTTTTGGTGGGTTTTTTTTAGTGTTTCCCTTTAAGATCTGTGATGAATTGTGTTGACATTTTTGTTTTTGTTTTTTGAGACAGGGTTTCTCTGTGGAACAACAGCCCTAGCTGTCCTGGAAGTAGCTCTTGTAGACCAGGCTGGCCTCAAACTCACAGAGATCCATCTGCTTCCTCTGCCTCTGCCTCTGCCTCCCAAGTTCTGGAATTAAAGACATGCACCACCATTGCCTGACTTGTGTTGAAATTTTGATGGTGATTGCATTGAAGCGGTAGATGCTTTATGTAGGATGGCCATTTTTACTATATTAATTCTACTACTTGGTAGCTGAGTGGCAACTTTAGAGGAATCTTGGAACCAGTTGGACTCATTTGCGACAATATGGAGGAGAGAGAGGGAAGTCTTGGGACGGGGTTGCCCATTCCCTACCCACATTCCCTTGTCCACCTGGATGGGTATGCCCAGTCTGTCAACAGGAGCACTAGTGTGGTCTAGTCAGGAGAGACTGGACCAGGTGGTAGGATTTCTACACCTATCTATGGCTCAGTCCCCTTCCATCTCCATTTTCCTCCTTTAGACTTCCTTAAGGCCATATGGTCATCTTGTCCCTGGCCGCAGGGACTCAGGCCCAGGTCTCCTATAACCCTATTTGTATTCCAAGTTATTTAATGCCACTGTCCTCAAAACACTCGATTTGCTGTAAGAGCCACTTTCTATGTAAAGCTCCAGAAGTCCCACTTACCAAGTTCATGGAGCAGTTGCTCCAGCCTCTCATGCCCTATGACCCAAGGTTAAGATATTCCCCAGTGATCAATAACACCCTAAGTTCACAGACCTGGAGACAAAGCCAGGTTAGAAAAGAGGCAGATAGGGTCCAGCACCCCCTTAGTCCACTGTGGAATCCAACAGGCAGGGATGATCTGCTCCGTTCTGGGACCCATTTACCAATTCAGGAATTTCCCAAATGTTACTCATTTGTAGAAATCCCAGAGCCAAGCCTGCTAACCTGTTGTTAGCCACAGCCACAGGCAGCTTGGGCTTCTTTCAAATGTTTGTTCTTGGTGCTTATCACATTCCTATCTGGTACCCTGGTGACCAGACTGGAGACCTTTGGGCTGGCAATTCCTGATTATTCAAGATCCACACCTGCGTCTTGCCCCAAGTCTGCTGTCACCCAACGGAAACAGGTCACAGCAGCTCATGGGTACGTTTAGCCTCTACTAGAAAGATTTTTGGTACTTGCTGGGCTTGCATTCAGGCCACTGCTACTTGTCAACTACTTGCCTATTTTTCAACAGAAACTGGCTGTTCACAACCCCATTCCCTATTACACTTCAGTACACAACCGTGAAGCCAAGGGTTCAAGGTTGTAACATGGACAGTAGTCTTGTCAAGCATAGCCATCCCAATGGGACAGAGGTTCTCTAATTGGGAGGGAAAGCAGTTGTAGCCCTGAAGATGGTCAGGATAGAATGGCACAGCCATTGGCCATTTGCAGGGACACTCTTGGCCTCGAGGATACCACATCTTCTGCCACCCTGGAGATGCCCTGGCCATAGAAACCAGGCCAGGGGCGGGCCAAGGAGGTGCCTCCACACTTCCCCACACCACGGGTAGTGGGAACCTAAGAGAATCGCCCCAGGGGTTTAGAACTCAGAGGCAGCAGCGTCTGACTTCAGAATGCCACAGTACCACCTCTTGTTCTCCTGATCCTACGGCAGCGGATGGTTTCTGCTGTGCCTTCTGCACCCCTCTGTTGAGTCTGGGGGCTCTCCTGGAGGTGATTTCTTTATTGACAACCCTGGGCAGATATCGCGAAGTACATGGGAAAACCAGGGACCTGGTACAGCCTCTCAAGCTTCCCGCATCCAGAAACCATTCCATCGAGCCTTCAGCCCAGCCAGGGTCTGTTCACAGTAGTGGAGCCTTGCTGCTCTGTTGGTTTTCACACACACTGAGCGACCCAAGGCCATTTTTTTAAAACCCTCCACTTTGTATTCAATCATGCAGATAAATATTAGGTGATCCTTGCACATTGAGAAGATTCTGATGGGTAAGATCACAATTTAGAGTGTCTTAGTGATTTTAGTGACATGGCCGTGGATGCCTGTATCTTCCCCTTCCTCACTAGTGACTGCAGAAGGAAGGGGGGACCTCTTCAAAATGTCTGTCCTGTATCACTCTTCAGTACCCTGTGACCTTAATTCCTAATCCTGTCTTGCCTGTGCAAGATCCACCATTCAACAGATCCCCTGGCATGAATGTGCCCTTTGACCCCGTCACTTTATTTATAATCTGTAAATAAGCATGATGTGCACTTAGAGTAAATACTTTTCTCCTATCTGGAGACAACGGGGTGTTCTTTCTCCTTAACCTGTTTATGTCACAGTAACTAGAATGTGAAAACGAAAGTCGAGGATGCCCAGGGCACAATGGGGGCAGAAACAAAAGCAGGAAGCGGGGAGGAAGAAGATAGACAAACAGATTCAGTGAAAGAATAGGAGTTGAGACCCCCATGGAGCCCTCATCGCCAGCCCCCACCCCAGCAAACTGACCCTCCATTGCTGCTCGCTGGAAAATACTATGATGCTGAGGTGGGGATCCTCTCTGTTTTCTCCACGGTCTGGTCGCTGCAGTGCTGAGGATGGAACCCAGGATCTCATGTGTAGGCCAAACTATGACCACGGAGCCCCACCTCCCACCCCACAGCCAACACTCCTGCGGTAGAAGGAGCATGTGTGTGACACAGGCCTTTGTAAGGTCAGAGGTGTTGTCCAGCTAAGGGAGACCCTGTTCCTGCCACCCTAGACCCTGCCTCAGAGTTCATATATGGGTAGCCACACTTCTTCTCTTGAGAGCTCCAAGGAAAACAAGGACAAGCCTCCTGGGGCCAGGTGAGTTCTACACAGGCGTCCAAAGCCACTTGGTGTTGCCAGCTCCCAGGGACACTTTCCTACAAAGAGACAGAACTTTCCCTTCTAGCCCACTCCTAGCCACCTCCGTTTGAACTTCAGGAAATTCCTACCTTGAATTCGAAGCAAGCTGGATGTCACTTTCTTTCCTCTGCGTTGGGAAACTTCAGAACTACTTGAGGCTTGACTTGTGAGCTAGAACAGCTTAAGAGGCAAGAGAGACTTGAGAAAGTCTTCCCTTCCCCCCAGACAGCCTACACTCATGCCTACACTTAGCTATTCATAGCTCAAGGGTCCAAGAGTGCAGCTTGGGGTGAGGGAGTTTTGAAGCTGAGGAGCGATCCTCCCATGGGCCTTTCCCAGGTGTATCTAGTGGGGAACCCACCCTCTCCCACCCTCCTTCCCCAGGAAGATCATCAGTTCCTTGGGGGGTCTTTTCCTGTTTCTTGGCTTAGGAGTGGTGCCATAGCTCTACCAGGATGCCATAGGGCGAGGCCTTTCCTCTGTCCCCGTCCTCTCCTGCTCCAAGACCCTGGGCAGGCTGGTGTCTGGGTTTGCCTACAGAGTTAAGCTTCCAGGCTGCCTTGCTAAAGCTCACAGACTGACTGGGCCTAGCAAAAGTGGTGGAGTATACCTCACCTCAGCTTTCCCATCTGCAAAGTGGGTTGTCAGATTGGGGATGCCCTCGTGGTTCTCCCTTGGATGCAGGAAGCTCTGTACACTGCAGATTAGGAGGTAGGGAGTGACCACATGAAGCTTGACTAGGGTCTCTCTGTCAGTCACCAGTGACTTGATCCTGCCCAGTGGCTGCCCAGGGGCTTCTAGTAGGGAGCTTCATTCCTCGCCTGTACCCCCCCAGAGCCTTTCCAGCATGGTGCACCTGCCCTTCTTTCTACTCTTTTGGAAAATGTGGTGACTCCCAACTCCTCTTTTGTCTAAAGCCAGAGAACCACCTGCCCATAGTCACTTCCAGTGGGTGCTTAGGAGGCACACTGGTGGTGGGGTATATACACCCAGCTTTGCTGCTTCCTGCCCTCTGCATGGGCTGCCTCTCTGAGTCTCAGGTATGGCTTCTGTAAAACTAGTTATGCTCTAGAACAAAGCCAGGCTGCCCATGGCTGGGGTGTCAGTTTGTGGTCTCCTGAGTGACTGCTGGCCAGAAGACACTCTCTCAGCTCTGTCCCCCGGATTCTAGGTCCAGATACTCTACGCAGACATCCCGCTCCCCAGAGGAGATGGGACACAGGTGGTCTGGGCTCTTCTCTGACCCACTCCTGCTTTCTCTTGTTGCCAAGCAACATAAAAAACGGCAGTGGCGTGAGGGTGGCCTTCCTCCTTTCCTTCTTCCCTCTATGTTAGATTGGCTACAGGATGCTGTTCCTTGCTCAGGAAACACTGAAGGAGAAGGCAGGTGCAGACTGTCCTGGCCCCAAAGAACGGTGCCTGGTGTGAACTTGTTTGGGTGTGGACAGAGCTGTGCTTTCCCTCCAGAACCTCGTCCCAGGACAGCCATGTGCATGCGTTCTCAGGAACGGCCGCATGCCGAAGGCTGAGCTTCCTCCCACCTCTTGCATCAGGCTCTGGGTTGGTTTTAATTCCAGGCCCATGTCCTTGGACAGTTCCTTCCACATTTTCAACCTCAATCTGTGCTTCTGTAAAGTAGACTGGTGGCCCGACTCACAGAACTCACTTACTATGAGGGGAACGGATTGTGTTGTGTGGTTTTGATCATTAGTGAGCCCCCTAAGGCCAAGGTGAGAGCGCCAGATGTGAGAGGAACACCAGCCATTCTCCTGCCCATGTGTCTAAGAGATGCTGTGGCTGTACCCAGCCTTTCTGCAAAGATGCAGCTCTGATAGTCAGCCATGCCGGGATCAGCTCTCCGACCTCAGCCTGTTTGACTGACATCCCCCAAGGGGGTCCAGGTTGGAAGTCACACAAGAGAAGCAGCTGTGGGTTGGGCAGGAAGGAGTTATGCCGGGCAGGCTGGTGAGAGGACCAGAGGGTGTTGGCTCCTGGAAGGCGGCCACGGAGGGCAGAGACTTTGGAGAGTTTCCCAGATCCGGTGTTCTTCCCTCCAGGCATTTCCACTTCAATTCAGCTTCAGTCTAGCTGGCTGGAGTGGCCGGCTGGGTTGGGGCTCGCTTCTGCCAGGCAGTGTGGCCTTTGGGGTTTCCCGAGAGTGCCCTGAAGAACACTGATGCTGCCCTGTTTCCTCTGAGATGCCTGGAAGTTCTTGGCCAATTGGACCGTCTCTGGGTTTTCCAGCTGTGTGAAGAGCTATGATAGAGGGCTCTCCACCCAACCCTGGGATGCTGGGCCCAGGCTCTTCTCTGTGGTGCAGTGCTCCCAGCTACACAGGGGTCCCAGTTGATCAGACCCAATGGATACATGTCTAAATGACATTCACATGATTGCTCCTGTGCCACGAAGGGACTGCCTCTTTTGTTCTCCCTGTTTAGCCAAGGATTCCAGAGGTCTCCTTAGGAGACCCTCCCCTTAAAGCACGGCATAGCAGTGGCTCCATGTCTCTGAGCTACAGCAATGTCCTGCAGACTTGCTTGTCCCATAGACACTTAGCAACAGCTTTGTCTAGTGGTGTGTGCTGAGAGTGGCTCATTTGGGTCAGCACCTCCTGCAGTAGGGGCACAAGAGGCTCAGGCGTCACAGGGACAGATTTGGGTGTAGATCAAAGCTTCTCAACCTTCCTAATACTGCAACACTTTAATACAGCTCCTCGTGTTATTTTTGTTGCTACTTCATAACTATTGTAATTTTGCTATTGGTATGAATTGTAGTGTAAATGTATGTTTTCCGAAGGTTTTAGGTGATCCCCGTGAAAGGGTCATTGGATCCCAAAGGGGCCACAACCCACAGGTTGGGAACTGCCGGTGTAGCTGGTCAGCTACAGGCCTCATTGGTAGCTTTAGGTGAGGACAGATGGGTGAGTGGGTGGGAAAGCAGCGTGACCGGGAGCCCGGAGGCTCTGAAAATAGTGGAGATGGGCGGGAAGAGCCGCATGAGAGAGTCTGATGCAGGCTAACAATCTTTAGGACAGAGGTTTTGCCATCAGGAGTGTGCTGGAGTCAAAGCCAGCTCCAGTGAAGCAAGGCTAACAAGCCGAGCAGCCCATAGATCCAAAGGGCCAGTAGCTAGACACCATCAGTGGGGGAGGGAGCTGTAGTACTTCCGTAATATGCCCATGGTCCCTCATGGATAGCTGCACAGTGGTCTCGGTACCACAGTGATGATGTTGGTGCCTGATATAGCCCTGTACCCTGTCCTCTGCCATCCCTCCTGAGTCCTGTCCTTATATGGCTTTGTCTAGGTCGCTTCTTTCTTGGACAGTTGGGATCGTGCAAAGCCTAGGCCAGTGGTAGGCATGTTGGAGGCGCTTCTCTGGAAAGTCTTCTTTCTTTGAGCAAAGCCTGACTCTGTCTCCAGAGTCCTGCTTGGTCCTCTGTGGGGCCTCTTGGGGTGGAGATGCTGAGACCTGTCCTGGGCCCAACTCCCAAATTCTGCATGGTAGCCACCACAGTGAGCATGTGCTGTGCATGAAGCCTGGGGGGGGGGCATCCCAGATTTTCCTTCCTGCAACTGTGGCCTTTTTCATGGCACTCACAAGCACTGCTGGATGCTGTGGTCGTGGGAAAGGCAATGAAGTGCCAGGAGAGAATCGCGATCACCTCAGTGTGTCCCCCTGTTTAAACGTGAGGTTATTCCTATTTCATGTGGGCTGCCACCTGGGGGCCCTCAGCCCAGAAAGCTCTGTGACGTTCCCAGTGACTCCTCACACCTCAGAGCTGGCAAAGCAGAGTGGTGGCTTTCTCACACTGCTGGTTTCCTGACCCTCACCTGTCATCAGGTCTGCCTGGGCAGTTAGGAGGGCACCTCCATGGTAGACCTGGTGATTGAAGTTGACTCACCCAGTTCATTGAGGATTATCTCCCTCTCAAGAGCCTACCCTCCAATCTCAAGAGTTTGCAAAACTCCTTATCCACGTCACAAAGCACCCCAAGGTTTTAGAAGTCAGAGTGGAAGCATCTTTTGGCGGGTCACACCCACTCTCAGGGCATGCTTCCTAGGGTATGAACTGGCCAGACCCCAAGTCTTTATGAAGGGTGATCTGCAAGCCACAGTTCCTGCAGTAAGCAAGGAGATGGTGGGAATGTCTTGGTGTGTGTCAGTGAGGCATCTGTACAGGGTCTCCGGTGGCTGGAACCCAGGGAAGACCTGATTGGGTCCCTTCTGTAGTCCAGCCTTGCCAAATACAGGCACAGTCCCTCTAACTGGGCCTCTAACTGGGCTGGCGTACCCCTTGGTTAGGCATGGGTACAGGGGAAACCTGGCAGGCTGGCACCAGAGCTGATACTTTAGGAACTCAGATGGACTTATAGGCAGGGGGCAGAGGTGCCCTGCAAGAGGGTTGAAAGGGCCTGCCAGTTGAGTTCTGGCTGAGTTCAGGGCATGGATGCTTCAGGTGTGTAGCTAGTCAGAGCTGGCCTGGCTGGGTGGGCTTGCTCCCAGCAGCTGGCAGCCAGAGGGTGCCCCAACCTCCCAAGCTCTGATAGTAGAGTAGCCAGAGGGGGCCAGTGAGGGGCCCATAAACTTACTCAGCCACCTTTATGACTCTGAAAGAATGTCCCTGTCCTCCTTTGCTGCTAAAGCCCCTGATCCTGGCCAGCTGAGGGGATTCCAGAAAGAACACTATAGCTACCTGCCGTGTGCATGCCTCCCAGGCATGTTTTCTGCCTTTCCTGTGGGGAGTCACAGATGGCTTATGTCTTAGTCAATGCTCCATTGCTGTAAAGAGACACCATAGCCAAGGCAACTCTTATAAAGGGATTAGAGTTCAGAGGTTTAGTCCACTGTCATCATGGCAGGAAGTGTGGCGGCATGCAGGCAGACATGGCGCTGCAGAGGTAGCTGAGCATTCTGCATCTGTATCTGCAGGCAGCAGGTGGAGAAGGAGACCCTGGGTTGAGGATTTGAAGACCTTAAAGACCACCCCTAGTGGCACACTTCCTCCATTAGGAGGCAGGACCTCCTAATTTCTAACAAGTAGCGCCACTCCCTAATGACCAAGCATCCAAATCTATGAGCCTCTGGGGCTATTCCTATTCAAACACAGACCATATCACCTATTCAGGGACTATCTGAAGCCAGCCGAAGGCAATTTGGGACCTAAACCCTGCCTGGTGGCTAATTAAGATCTTCCTCTCCAGTGGACACAGTTTTCCCACGTGACACAAGTATATCCTGCTTAGCACCGAGGCCCCTCGCCCCTCGCCCCTCTCTCCCTCTCCAGGCAGCCTCTCTAGAAATGGTTGCAAGATGTTGATTCCCATGAGTCTTGCAGCCCAGCCTCCTCCTATTGGTGCTCATCAAGGCCAAGGCCCTTGTTCCCCGAGTCTGGTCTCTCCACCTTCCCTGGTCTGGCCTATAGAGTTGGATCTGCCAGTTCTGTTGCTGTGATAAAACACCATCACCAAGACCTTTTTCTTCAGCTCCCAAATCATGACATAGAGACTTCTTATTAGTTATGAATGCTAAGTTCAGGTTAGGCTCGTTTCTGGCTAGCTCTCTTTAAATTAACCTGTTTATCTTTATCTACCTTTTGCCTCAGGGCTTTTTCCTTCCTTCCTTCCTTCCTTCCTTCCTTACCTCCCTCCCTCCCTCTTTCCTTCCTTCCTTCCTTCCTTCCTCCCTTCCTTCCTTCCCTCACTCCCTCTCTCCCTCCTTCCTTCCTTCCTTCCTTCCTCCTGCCTTCCTTCCTTCCTTCCCTCCCTCCCTCCTTCCTTCCTTCCTTCCTTCCTTCCTTCCTTC
>LOJH01048372.1:0-10532 GCA_001685095.1 Ellobius talpinus
TATTAACCAATGAAAGTAACACATAGACAGATGACCCTCCTCCATCATTGGGGGAGAAGGGAGGAGAAAGAAACACACACAGGAACAAATCTCCTGATGCCAGTAGGGTAGTGTCCCTGAGGGTATTCAGAAACCAGCACTATCGTCCCTGTATGTCTGTTCCTGGAGCCGGAGCCCATGTGGCCATCACCTACTGCCCCCCTGTATGAGTTCCCTACTACCATTATCACTCACAATGAAAGCAACACACAGATTAGACCTCTTATGATTGGGGTGTCAGAAATAGAATGGGTGCACAGGGCTTCCTTCTGTTCAGGAGGATCTGGGGAAGAATCTTTGTTTCATGCCCTCTGCTAGCTTTTGTAGGCCTAGTCTCAGGCCTGCTTCTTCCATGTCTGAAGCCACCAACACAGCAGCATCTTCTCTCTCGCTTCCCTCTTATAGGTACCCCTTTTGATGATGTTAGAGCTGCCCAGATCATCCAGGAGAGTCAGTAATCCTCAAGAACAAGGGGGGGATGCAAAGTTTATTTTTCAAGGTTATGGGGGTTATGGTATAGATTTCTTTCGTGAATATTGATTCCGTTTCTCCGATACATGATGTAGAAAGAACAAACTTCTTGGAAAGCAGGTCCACAGAGTATTGCTTTGCATCTAGTACAGCCTCGAATATGGTATTTTGTGCCAAAAATGTAATGATATTTTTTTATTTCATTCTTAATTATTTCTGTTGTGCACCCTTGTATCTTCTTTCCTAGATATGTCAGAGGAGCCTTTCAATATCTGGGGAACTTGGCATTCAACACTAAAAAGTGGCTGCAAAGACCCAGGAATGACAGGTGAAGTACCGTTTTTAAACTTCATTGCACTTATCGAAGGAAAGGACCATCCCTAACTCTTATCTGCTGTTCTCGTGGTAACTGCTTGCCAACCACTATTCAGAAAATACTGAAGAGAGGAAAAAGAGGACAAAAAATATCTCTCCTTGGGCTCTCCTCCCCAATCGCTAAGCTTGGACAGTAATCCACTGCTCTCTTCCTGAAGCCTAAATTGTCAACAGGGCAGTTTATGTAGTTCGGCAGCTCAGTTAAGCCTGGGAGAGTCTGGGAGTGGCCACACAAACAGGCGCCAGTATCAACAAGAACCTGCTACTGGTCTTGCTAGGGAGATTTTCTTCCCAGGTAGCCGAGAGTCTGCTGTACTTTTTCAGCAATAGAAGCAGCAGTGAGAAAGAAAAGAGCAAGGCACTAATGCTCAAGGCAATTGTCCAAACTAACCCCAGTTCTTGCTTTTCTGGTTCCAGGTTCCTATGGCGACATTTTTGAAAGTAGCTCCCTGCGACCGAGGCCCTGTTCCCTTTCTCAAGGGAACCTCTCCCTGAATAGGCCTCGATGTCAAGGGATCCCCACAGGGCTGGACAGTAGCACTCAGGTCATTCGGAGGACTCAGACGGCGACCACCGTGGCACAGTGCAGTGTCCACCTTCCTGTGTCGCGTGTCTGCAGCACTCCCCACATCCTGGGTGGTGGCAGGGGGTCCAGGCGGCCTGCAGCCAGGTCTGAGCCATTCTTGTCCCTAAACAGCACAGAAGACATGGCCGAGGGTGAGGTGGAAGTGTACCAGAGACCTCAGCCTGTGTACCAGAGACCTCAGGAGAGTGGCAGAAATAGGCGCCCCCCTCCTCCTTACCCCGGATCAGGAAAGCCTGCCGTGACCTCGGCCCAACAGCCCTCTGAGCCTCCCCTGTGGAGGCTCCAGAGGCATGAAGAAGATTCGGGAACAGCCGCAGAAGAAGGAGGCCAACAGGCCTCAGGAAAGCATCCTGCCAGACCAAAAAAACTGAGCAGCGCCTATTCCCTCTCAGCCAGTGAGCAGGACAAGCAGAACTTGGGGGAGGCCAGCTGGCTCGACTGGCAGCGAGAGCGGTGGCAGATTTGGGAGCTCCTGTCAACTGACAATCCCGACGCCCTCCCGGAAACCCTGGTATGAGCCCACCCGCCAGCAGCTGGAGCCCACCCTCCCAAAAAACATCCTTTTCCGGACTAGACCCAGGAAACTTGCCGATGGACAATTGGACAATTACTCATTTTTATTTTTCTTTTTGTTTTTCTACACGTTGAAAAATCAACACAAGAGAGTCAGTCCACTTACAGAGAGGCCCTCCTACCCTTACCATTTATTATAAAATTCTATTGCATAGCCAGCCTTAGGAAAACAAACAAACAAACAAACACGACAATACCCAACCTTAAAACTACCCACATTGGCTCTATATAAGGTCAAACTCTTGCTTTGATATAGCGTAATTGTATTTATGTGTCTTCAATTTTGACTATTGTATATTCTGTAACAGATTGTATGTGATATGATATATTCACCGAAAAGACAGAACAATTAAAAAAATCACTGCACTTATATTACACCATGAGATATATTAAGCAACAAAATTCTATAGAATATTCTAGAATATGCACAAGCGGGTTTCTGTGCTTTTTGCCATCGCTTTTTCACGGGACAGTCCTCCCTTCAATGCCTAAGAACAATACTAACCAAACAAAACAATCTGAGAAGCCATATTTTTGTACAGAATTGAGAAACAAAAGTTTTAGTCACTGAATGCTTTTTCATAGTGAACAAGTTTTAAGGAAATATTACATTTGATACGTTGTGAAATATATTTTTAGAAACTGTTTAGAAAGAACTCAGCAAATCAAATGAGAGAAAAGCAGTGCATGTCCATCCCATTCTCGGTCAAATTCAGCTCTCCATAGGCCACTTATAATATATATATTTATAATGGAACTTTGATGTATTTTTCAAAACTACAAACTGGAATCCAACTACAAAAAGTTTTAAAATCTGAATACACATTCAAATTATACAACCTCATTCCCCCCTCTGCCCTATTATATTAGCTCAATTACAAGCAATTCTTTGTAAAGTAAATCCTATCGGGGGAGGGGGCAAAAAACAGCTACATATTAGCGCTTACAATGTGCCAAAGGCTGAGAAATGTGTCTTCGGGTAATTTTATGTGTATTGTAATGTGTACTTCAGCAATTTGAAGTGTTACAACTGCAAAACCACTTTTGACCAGCAGGTGGCAGTTTGCTTCAGTATTTTCTGATTTTTTTCATATCAGAACAGTGTACTATGTAAACAAAGATTTTATATATATAAATTTTATACATATATAAAAGTGTTACTCTTAATTGTCATGTTGGCAATGAAATTTTTCTGTGGTGTTTCTTAAAATTCTATCTTGTGCCATGATGAATAAAAAAGTTAAGCAAAGTGTTACCAGCCTTTAAATCTAATGAAGGAACACACCCATTTCAGACAGATAATTCACTACTCACAAGGTCAAGTGCATTACATGTTGGCATTTCCATAAGAGCTTGTTTTTAAAATAGCTGGTAGCTTGGGGACATGAAGTCAGTGATATGGAAATATGTCATGACTGCTCTTTGGACTGGAGAGGGAGTGGGAGGGGGAGTAGGGGGAGGGGGAAGGAAATGGGAGGAGGTGGAGATTTTTAATAAAAAAATTAAAAATAAGATAAAAATAAAATGAAAAAGAAAGAAAGAAAAAAAAGAAATCTATAGTGATAAGTTCAATTAAAGTCTGGTTTTCTTGTCACTGAGAAAGTGATTTGATACCGGACTGAAACTTGGTTTTTGTGCCTCCTGGGTAGGTGTATCTCAACACGGTTGTTAAAAATTGTGTCTGCTCTACAGGACTCAGATGCCTAATTGGTTCCAGATATGGAGTGTGGTGCTACGTACCTGGGGACAAGTTGAATGATTTTTGGGCTCAGTCACTAGGCTCAGCACACTGGGTATTGGTTCAGAACATGGAAGATTTGTCTCAAGATCTCACTTATTCCTTATAGACTCCACTAAGACCAAAGATAAATATAGGACTCACAGCTAAAGCTCCTTGACTGTAGCACTCATGAAACTTTTCTATGCCACTCACCTTTATCCCAAACCCTTGAATTTGGTCATGGCCTGACAAATTCTTGCTCCTCCTGTGGACTTCCTGATACCTGGACCTCCTTCTCACCATATTTATACTGTCAAAGTTGTGTTAACGTAAATCTTTTATAACAAATGAACCAAATGAACATACATACATGCATACACATATAGGGAAGGTATATCCATCAGTTACTAGATCTAAATTTGACAGTGTAGAAAAGAGCTCAATAGTTATGTCCCTGTTTCTTTGTTCATTTCTGTTCTGTGCCCACATCCTTCACTTCTTTGGTGAGAGTTGGTTTCTTCGATGCCTTTATCTCATTGCAAATATGCCACTTTTAAAACACACATGAGGCCTCGAAAGATGGTTCAGTGAGCAAAGTATAAAAGTTGGAGACAGTAGCACAGGTATATATATATATAATCCAGTGTTCCTACGATGGGAGGTACAAACAAGCGAATTCTTGAAAGGACATAGCCCAGCTTAACCTGACCTAGACAGAAGTGAGTGTCAAGACAAGGTGGATAGCAAGGACTGACACTCAAGACTGTCCTCTGATCTTGCTATATGCACTGTGACCCACACAAACCCCCAACGCACACATCATACACACACATCTCTTAAAACACACGAAACCCCAAACCTATGCAGTGAGGACATTTTTAATACTGTATAAAATGTGATATGATGCTTGCCAAGGAAACCAAATGTCAAATTGGAGAAAACACTTTGACTAGGATGTTCAGGCCACTCATTCCTCAGGAGGAATGTGATCAATCTTAGGGGCGAGAAGAAAGCTGCCCTGTGCCACAGATGCCTCCATGTCTATGAATACTCAATCACTTTGTTTTTGTGTCTTTGGCAAAGGGGCCAGAATGGTGATGATAGAAATGGCCAAATACACATTTGTCTTGATCCTGCTAAGTACCTATTATCATATGTTTGTTGTGGGTTTTGATAGCAAAAACAACCATCTGATGCCAACAGGGGGTGTGCAAATTGAGGAAATTTATAAATAAATCCAGCTTGCTTCTTTTCTTATGCACATTTTAATACACATCTGTTTGGCAGAGAAACAGTACTCGGACTGAATATAAAGAGATGCTAGAACAAAGTGGATGCTTGTGCTGTCTGCTGCTTTGATAACCAAATGGCAGGAGGTAGATTTCACTGAACTAAGAAGAAAGGACTTGTCTGCAGAAGAGTCAAAAAGAGACACAAACAGGATGTCTTGACCAGACAGATTTGTAAAATAGCAGCAAGTGTTCTTCAGGACAAAAAAAAAGCCAACAACCTACAAACCAAAGAAAAGTTCTCAACAAGGATGGCAGCCTAGAGATTCTGAACTGGCATTGAGGATCCCCACCTTACACAGCCCTCAATCTGCCAAGGAGCAGAAGGGTCGGTCAACCAATGTTCAGTTAGCTCAAACCAGCTAATATCCCATAAGTTTAAGATTCCGACGCATCCTAGCTTGCGGCAGCTGTGCCATGTTTAGCACTAGAACACCCCAAACTTAAGAACCAGCCCTTGCTTTTTCCCATCTGAATGGATCAGTTGGGCTGAGGACACAGGACACTTGACCATGGGACTTCTCAAGTCCACATACCAAATAAGATACAGAGTCTACTCAATTTGAAGGCTTAACAATAGATCACATCAGTCTTAGTATGTCCCCCAAAAAATCTGAGATACACTTATATTCAAATAATGGCTCATCCCCTGAAGCTTTATATGAGATATAATTGTATTTAAAAGAATGTCTATGTTTATCTGACATATATTTGCTAAATCTGGCATCTCTAATCTCTAACATCATTCTTGGTTCCCAATGCTTTGCTTGAAATTCTCACTGAATGTCCCACAGTGCCTCAACAGTTCTGAAGGACCAGCTATATATCTCTAGTGCTACCCTGAACTTCAATTTCACTTTGTATCACCCCACATCTTTGGCTAGGGAGCTTCTTCCTCCTTCTGTGCCTGGAGCCTCACCTGGTCTATTAGTCATGTTTCTCATCACTGTGGCAAAACACTGAGCAGACACAATTTAAGGGAGAAAGACTTCTTTCCTGCCAGCCAGCTCCCAAAAAATGGCAAGGAGACTTTTTTATTAATTATGAAAGCCTGGCCTTAACTTAGGCTTTTTCCTAACTAGTTTTTATAACTTAAAGACATATTTTGAAATCCATGTTCTTTTCCATGGCTTTGTTACCGTTACTGTTTGCCTACCCTGCTTCCTCTGCGTCTGGCTAGCCACTCTGCCTTTCTTCCTCCTCCAGCCCTCTCTAGTAATGCCTCACCTCTTGCTGCCCAGTTATTGGCTCTTCAGCTTCTTACACTAATCACAGCAATGCATTTTCACAGAGCGTACAAATATCCCACAACAACCCTCCACAGTTCTGGCTCATCCATCTGCAGACTCTCACTTCTTTGCAATGTAAAAACCCATACTCTACATATGTCCGGGAAAGTAGCCATTTTTACAGACAGGATACAATGCCTGTCACATTTCTATTCCAGAGGCCTCAAATGTTCTTCCTCACCCATCCTATTTAGTTGTACATCATTTTCTGAGTAAAATTAGCTTAAAATTTCTCTTTACACGAATACATCAATAGAAGATCCTTCTGGCTCTTTGCACAGGATTCAGTCAAGCATCACTACCCATTAGCATTACTGTCTGTAGCATTATCTGAAGGCCCTTTAAACAGGATAGGGAATTTGTGAGTTTTGTACATTTTAGACTAGGCAGACATCTATTTGGGATATGTTTGATAAACACATTCTGAACATAGGCATGTTGCTTTTAAGACACTTGCCATGTGTAATGACAAACCATGCAAGGCCATCAGCTCCTTGAAAATGCAGACACAGGTGCATTTTCTAAAGAAAAAGCTTTGAGAAGGGACTGACAAACATGGAGACACCATCTTTGAAGAATCACTGCCCTGCAAAGACTCTTGACACCCTAGCTCTGTGTTGTATGGGACAGTGAAAGAAAGCGACCCATGATGCCACTCTGCTCCAGATGGAAAGATTAAGGGATAGTGAGATGGTTAAGTGGGTAATTCCATCTACACAGCTGCAAGAAGTTATCAACACTGAAATGAGACTTCCTGGTGGTATAGCTGTTTGGGGGTCACCTATACCCTATAAATAACCCCTCAGCCATGCCCTTGTTCTTTGGTTCACCAGAGTCTGGCCTTCAGTGGAACTGCACTCTGATTTGTCACTGGAGACTTATAAGGAGGGAATAGACATATATTTACATCTCCCCAAAAACAGAGTTCTCTGTACCAGAGAGAGAGAGAGAGAGAATGAATATATATATATGAAGACAGATGGTACCCTTACACAAGCCAAGGAATATCCAGAAGCTAAAAGCAAGATATGGATCAAATCTTTTGCTTTTGCTAGAGGGAATAAGACCTTGTATTTTTGGCCTTCAGACCTGTGAGGATAATTTCTGCTGTTTAAGGTGGCATTTGGTTATGGCTACCTAGCAAACTAAGATGGCAAGCAAAGGTCAGACAATTAGGAGCAAGAACAAACATTTCACCTGCTCAAGGGAGTGGTCACCACCAATTCACACAGAAGCAGGACAGAGTATAAGAGCTTTCTGCATCAGTCTGGTTCACTGCCTTTACCCCACTTTAATCCTGCCTTGGTGTGATCACCTACAAAAGTCATGGGAGATACTTTCCAAGGAAAAGTTTTTGTTATTAAAACAGAACTTTGATAAATGAAGAACCTTTCAGAACTGAGAACAAGACAGGCTTCAGGGAAGAAATGGTAAATAAGAAAAATGGGAAATTTTTGGTATTTCCAGTTAACCTTTGCTTTGGCATCTCCTACTTAGAACTTTGGCACATGACTATGGTAATATGCAGCAGTTGGAAAGAGTTGCAAAGTTGGTAGTGGGCGGAAGCCCAAAAGATGTCAGGGAAAAATGAGGTCCACATGGTGACTTGACCAATAGCATCAGTATCTCCTGAGAGGTTGTTAGGAAGGTAAATCCCCAGCTGTCCCATGCCTACAAGATAAAGGACCCTGGGTGGGAGCCCAGGCACCCGCATTTTAACAAGCCTTCCAAGTAATTCTGATCTCCAGAAATTTGAGAACAGCCTGGCTGGACAAAAAGAGAGATGGGAAAAGCAGAAAAAAAAAACCTCAAATAATGCCTTCATGTACTACTTTGCTTAAATAATTTCATGCCACACTTCAAAAACTAAAATCAAATTATAAAATGATTACATGTTAGATTTTATCTGAAAGTCCATAAACAGCATCATCCACTTGTCCTTTTGCAAGGAGCAAAGGCCACTGGCTCTTCTGGGTGATGTGTGCCAGCAAACCTTTTTTCCTTACATGACCCATGTACAAGATACCTCACCGACTATTTCAGTTCACTTTTTTTAAAAAAAGATTTCTTCACTTATTTATTATATATACAGTGTTCTGCCTGTATGTATGCCTGCACAACAGAAGAGGGCACCAGATCTCATTACAGGTGGTTGTGCACCACCATGTGGTTGCTGGGAATTGAACTCAGGACCTTTGGAAGAACAACCAGTGCTCTTAACCTCTGAGCCATCTCTCCAGCCCCTTCAGTTCACTTTTGTAGCAGGGAGTTTAAGAAAAAAAGGGCAAAGCTGTGAAAGAATTCTAATTTCTCTGATTATTTTCCCAGTCCTTCTCTAGTGGCTCTCTTGTAGGATGTACTGAACTTCTATTTATGAAGTTGGTTTGTATTTACATTTTACATTAGGAAGTTCAGCTTAATCATGCTTGCCCTGTGGGACTTGCATATTAAGCTAACCAAGTCTCTCCTTAGGTCTATGTATTATTAAAAGGATATTCCTTTAGCCATTTTAAATAACATGTGGTTACTTACATTAAGCATCTATATATCTACGTAAAATCAGAAGAGCCTCCTGAGCTTGCCAGATTCTTCCTATGGAGTGTCTCAGCACCTTGACGTTTAGCCTTAAGTCAAGCTTAACTTGACTTCTCCCTTTGTCTCTGTTAACTGTGGGGATGGCTGGTACTGAGTTCTCTCCACCCAGGGCTCTGCTCCAAGAGCACTCACACATCACTTCACAGAACTTGCAAAACAAGTCGGTCTGCTCATTTTGTAGTCATAAAAACTGAAGCCTAGAGACAGAAATGTTGCAGAGCAAGTAACGTAGAGGCCACTGGAACAAGCCACCAGCCTTCATGCTATGCCCTCTTATCAACAAAAGCCTTGAGTCTACAGCAATACAAATGATTGAACATGATTTTGACAGTCACATGGAAAGGAAATAAATACAGAATGCTTCAATCTCGATAGGGAGCAGTAACTCTGCTGAAGGTAAACACATCAGGGACCAAAGAAATTGATAACTTTCTTGGTTTTATTCCTGTTGCTGTGATAAATAACCCAATAAAAGTGACTTGAGAAAGAGCTTTTGCTTACAGTTCAAGGCACTCCATCATGGTGGGGAAGTCAAAGCAGCAAGAACCTGAAGCAGCTGGTCACCTTGTGCCCACAATCTAGAAACAGGTGAATGCATAGCTGCTAGAGTTTGGCTCACTTTCTTCATTTATGCAATACAGAATACCAATGAAGCAACCGTGCAGCACACAATGGCTGCATATTCCCACTTAAATTAATGCAATCAAGACAGTCCCCCACAGGCATGCCTGGAGTCCCATTTTCCCAAGAAATTCTGAATTCTGTCAACTTGACTACACTAATCATCACAGTTACTAAATATATTGAAAAGTACTTATGTGTATCCCTAATCCATTTAGAACCATAGTGAATTCTCTTTTCTTTCTTTCTTTTTTGGGGGAAAGGGAAGGGGTTTTCGAGACAGGGTTCTCTTGTAGACCAGGCTGGCCTTGAACTCACAGAGATCCACATGGCTCTGCCTGACGAGTGCTGGGATTAAAGGTGTGCGACAATGACAATACCACATGGCCCATAGTGAATTCTTTACATAAGAATTCTACAATACCATGATTTTGTTTACAGAATGAGCTCTGATATTGGGTCTCTGTAGGTAGATTTATCTTTTGCAATTTTGTGTCCTGGGTGTGATGTAGAGTGGACATCAACATCACATAAATGACAGCTAGTGGATTCATAGGAATACTAAATGCTAATATGCAACCTAGTTAGAACTTACCTTTTCTGTTAATCATTTGCCTGATACACAAGTATATTCTGATTCTAAATGACTTTCCCACAGACAAAAGAGGTTTTAAAATATTGGAGAAGATCCAAAATGAATCTCCAAGTTATATAAAACATATCAGAGCAGAGTTCTACTCCCTAGATAGGCTCAAGTGTAATCTAGCCACAAAGCAACTCTGAGTGTTCAGCAGGTGTCTTTTCTAGAACTGGTAAAAAAAAAAACTGTATATAAAACGGTTTATCTTGTAATTTACTTGACAAATGACTTTCACAATATCTGATCACTACAACAGCAAGAATCCTTGCCTGCAGCTTATTTTTCAGTTTCCAGTCATAATGCTGTTTGTCAAAATACTTTATCCTATACTCAA
>LOJH01048373.1:0-13631 GCA_001685095.1 Ellobius talpinus
CTCTCTCTCTCTCTCTCTCTCTCTCTCTCTCTCTCTCTCACCATAGCCCTCTGTAAGGAGTCATCTGTGGCTCTTGACCTGCAGAAAATTAAGCAAGGTAAGCCTCAGTGAGTGGCAGGGGACAGCAGTCACATTTTCCACCCCGTATGTATTTAACCCACACCCTTGAGTTTTCATACACTTTGTCCTCATGCCTAGACCAAACCTATCTAGCAATGCATTTTCTATATGTAGAAAAAATTCAAAAATGCCTAAAAAGAAGCACTTCGAATCATTTAACATTCTTCTCCCTCTAAAAATTCAACATGGTTCACACTGCACATGTCCTACAAACAGTGTGTGTAGCTAAATATACTAGGCAGAACTATTCTGCTAATGTTTTCATACACATCGGACAGCATTGACATCCTTGCTGCAAATTCCAGGATGCTTTGGTTTCAGGAGGTCTTAAACTGCAACTTGAACACACGCTTGCTACATGCTTTTGTCACGCCCTCAAAACACACTTGGCTTAGCTTGAAAAAAAATACAAATATTTTGTCTTAGAGAAGAAAGGGAAGAAAAGAGACACGCGCACAAAAGGGTATGCNTTCCAGAGGGATTTCCCCACCCTCCTGTAATGAGCGGTTTCCCTTAGCTGCCTCCTGCTCAAGGCTGCAGTTACATCTGTCCCGTCCTGATAACAAAAGAACAAAGGAACAAACCCCCATCTCCTTAACGTTCCATCAGGGATAACGCTGTCATCAAATGCAACCAGAATTAAAAATAAAAGAGAAAGAGTATGGGAGAGTGGAAAGTGAAATCATTTCTTTATTTTTAATTACATTTGGTGCCCAAGTAAATCTCATTGTAAGTGACTGCAATCCCTTAGGATGAAGTTTAAAGTCAAAACATCCCAGCTAACCAATAGGCACAAAATCAGCCCATCTGCCCATTACTGTGCAACAGTCCCCAAGGCATCTCTCTCCCTCAAGGCAAGATGAGCGGAAGTCAGAGAAAGACAAATATCTCCAAAAGAGAGGAACTACAGAGAAATTTTGAGCAACTTAATAAACTGATTGTAAAATTAGTTCTTTCTACTGCATCTCTTACAAAAGTCTCATAAACAATACTGTCATACAGCTCTTCTTTGCATTTACTGCAAAGTAAATTTCAAAGCCTTTTTTGCCAATTGTGAATTATAGTCACAGAGCTGGCACACAACCTGAGCCATCAAATAAGTATTTCTCAAGCAAATGAATCTTTTGGGCCATAAAGAGAAACTAAGGGTGTTTCCGCCCAGCTTTCTATTATTGTTCTTGGCTTTTTGAATATTTCTCACCCTTAAAATGCACTAAAAAAAAAACAAATAAAAACACTTTCCCTCTGTCTGTATAGAAAAGACCAAGACCCATCTCACTAAGAAATCCTTCTGTGTTTAAAAACATTTATACTTGTCACTTTCCAATTCACATTTTTTTCACTTAGAACTAACTGAAATGGTCAAACCATTATGCTTTCTTCTTTTTAACAGCTGTATGAGTATGTTTACAGGTGTGAACATACATGCGTGTGTATGTGCATGTGGTTGTGTAAGTGCATATGTGTGTGCATGTACACATGTGTGTATGTATGTGCGCATGTATTCATGTGCATTTGCGTGTGTGTGTGCACATGTGTGAGTATACATGCACTGGCACATGGAATTCATAGCTGGATGTTGAATGTCCTCTTAATTGCTTTCCACTTTATTCACTGAGGCAGGCCTCTTGCTGAGCCAGGAGCCTGCAAGCCTCCCTTGTTCTGTGTCTTCCTCCTGCACTCCGGGTTTGTAGGTGGTCACCATGCTCACCAAGCTTTTATGTAAGTGCTGGGGATCCAAACTGTTCCTCATGTTTATGTAGCAAGTGCTTTATCTACTCAACCATCCCCTCATCCCCTAATCTTTTCTTTACTATTATTTTGATTACCTTTTGTGGTAGTTTGAATACTTGGACCACAGGGAGTGGCACTATTAAGAGGTGTGGCCTTGTTGGAGTAGGTGTGGCCTTATTGGAGGAAGTATGTCACTGTGGAGGAGGACTCTGAGGTCTCAGAAGCTCAAGTCAGTTCTCTGACTGCAGATCAAGATGGAGAAATCTCAGCTCCTTCTCCAGCACCAAGTCTGTTGCCATGCTTCTCGCCATGATGATATTGAAGTAAACTTCTGAGACTGTAAGCCAGCCCCAATTAAATATTTTCTTTAACAAAAATTGCCTTAGTTAGCAAGGCAGTGGTGGCACATGCCTTTAATCCAGCATTTGGGAGGCAGAGACTGTTAGATCTAAGTTTAAGGCCAGCTTAGTATAGAGTGAGTTCCAGAACAACGAGGTCTACACAGAGAAACCCTGTCTCACAAACAAAACAAAACAAACAAAAAAGAATGAATTGCCTTGGCCATGGTGTGTCTTCACAGCAATAGAAACCCTATCCAAGACACCTTCGAATGCTCTCCAGTTTTACTTTACAGGTTTTTGTTTTGTTTTGGTTTTATTTTTCTGTTTGTTTGGTTGGTTGGTTTTGGTTTTTGGTTTTTCAAGACAGGATTTCTCTGTGTAACTTTGGAACCTGTCGTGGAACTTATTCTATAGACCAGGTTGACTTTGAACTCACAGAGACTTGCCCGCCTCTGCCTCCTGAGTGCTGGGATTAAAGGCGCAGGCCATCACTGCCTGGTTACTTTACAGTTCTTAAAGTATATAGACAGCTGTCACCCATACAAACAATACAATCCACACTCACTATGGTACAAACATATTGCAAACAATGGCAGTAAATTGTTGATTCATATTTTGCTTATAATAGTTTTTTTCTTGTTCTTTTCCTCTATTTATTGTACCAAGTCCAATCCTGTATTTGCATCCCTATGGGGTTATCATTCCTTATTTGAAAAGCTAACTTTATTTCTAGTTTTGGAGTCTTGCCTAATAGGTACATCAAGGAAAAATCTTATACACATAGGCTAGATTGTTTTTTGCCAGAATGCTATTCAATCAGGTGGACCCAAACCAGACGCGCTGTTCAGTGTCCACAAGGAGGAACTAGAACTATTTCATCCACTAATGCTTCAACGAGTCTTTGCTGTAAACATTTGGGCCAGACCACTTCATTGGGGACATACCAAGTGAGCCAAATGGAAGACTAGATGGCGGAGCATCACTTTCCTTATGTGATTGAAAAGAGTATTCCATTTTGACTATTTTAATCCTACAGTTGAAATAAATAGTCTATTTTCAATGTTATCTGCTACCTTTTGAATATATTTATAAATCATAAAGTATTCTATACTTCTTTATTTGCATTTTATTTTCAATAATAAATATTATCTTTTCATGTGAAAAGCTGTGCCCTAGTAGCAAGAAATCCAAAAAGTAAGTCAGATTATACATCTCAACTCTGAATAAGACAATGAGAAAAACATGCAAAATTGTGTGGGTGTTGATTAAGTAAGAAGACACAGATGTGTTAACACTTCTCAGGTGTGATTTGAGAACAAATGAACAGAGATAGCCTCATGCCTATCAAGACATTTGGACAGTGGTTTCTTGTTTGGTTTACTTTTATTTTTTATTTTTTATTGTCCAATTAAGTAAGTCATTCTTCATTAGTGAGGTTCAGAGAAAATGGTACAGAAGGAAATGAGGAGAGGGCATGGCAGGCTTTGTGACTGAGAAGGCCGTTCCACCCCTTCCAACCTATCAGTGCTCAGGGGACTTCAGACATACTGAACACCAAGCTTCTTAAGTCCACAGAAAAACTAAACAAACTGGTGTGTTTGCTTTCATGTGCTGTTCAGCTCAGTTCACTTCTGCCCTGTTCTGCTTCATTTGAGAAAAGATATCTCTGTGCAGCCTTAGTTGGCCCAGAATTCACTTTGTAGGTCAGGCTGACCCCAAACTCAATATCCTCCGCCTCTGCCTCCTGAGAGCTGGGCTCACAAGAATGAAGTACCAGTCTTAGCCTTGCAAAACACATCTGCAACCTTTCTTCTAACCTCTATCAGAAGCAGCTGTTCTTCCTTTGACTTACTGCATTCTGGGAGCATGTCTATGTTATCACTTAACATAGATATACACCATCCTTCAATGTCTTTAATGTGTCAACCTTATATCCCTTATTATTAAATATCATATAATAACCCCTTTACATTTTATAGTTCCCAGTGTCTATCACTGTACTCAGTGCCTTGCACAAAATAGGTGTGCAATGCATTTGCCTGTTGGGTAAAGATGGGCTAACAAAGGTTCTGGCAACTTTCCTAACTTGTTATGTCCTGATTGGCTTCTGGGGCATCCCCCTGCTCTCCCTTCTGTTCCTTCCTACTCTTCATTTGTTCAGCTACTTCAGAGGCCTCTTAGCTTTCAGGACACTTTCTTTGTGAAACCTCTGTCCTCTTAGGATGGTAATTTACCTACCATCAGAATATTCTGTCTTTCTCTAGCATGTCCTTTATCTCATTCTATTGCAGTTGCTGGATTGCCTTGCACCCTGCTAGATTTAAGCAAATCGTTGGCCATTAACAGGAGAGCAGAATATTCATAGTGAGTGCTACATAAACACATGTTGAATAGATGCCCCTCAGTTGCGAGTGGAGAAGAACAGCTGGAATAAGCAAATGGACAAGTCAGGGAACACTCACCATGAAGCTTTATAGTTTTGCTATATTTAACATCAATAAAATAAAACTCTCATATGGCACTATGATAGTTTATGGCAAGCAAAGATATCAATTATTTTATCCATGTTACCATTTCCAAGTAAGTCCACCAATCTCCTTCCCCTGTGAGATGTGTGTTTCTGTGTTTTTAAGGAAATTTCAACAAAAAGACTTCGATTCGCTCTCTGTACACATCCCAAAAGGTAATTCAATGTAATTTTCCTGAGACCACAGACTTAAAGGAATTTTTAAGCTTTTAAAAGTAAAAATCTTTCAAACCATTCAATAGAGATGAAAGAAAACAGCTGTCTGACCCCTGGGGAAAAGAGCTCTTCTTTAGCTCTGGGTAACCTGATGTAATGTTGGCGCCCCAGGGTCAGGCACCTGCTGTTCAGCTGTGGTAATGGTAGCCCCAAGAAAGGGACAGGCACTGAGTTAAGCAGAAGAGTTGCATTCAAGCAGATAGAGATCAGGTTCTGTACAATCAGCAAAAACCACACATTCTTTGGGCTCAGAGTGAACCTGCAGTATTATAATTGGAAGAATAAGCCACATTTAAAGAAATACCATGGACCTGGAGCACTGTTACAAACTAGAGTGACATTCAAATACATATTTTCCTGCAACCGTTCAGGTAGCGATGGCACTGAACTTCCAAGCACCTACAGATAGAAACTCAAAACTTTATGAATTATCCCACACAGAAGTTCCCAAGAAATGCTTTAGCTATTCCAACTATAGAAGGGTTTGCCTGTCCTCAGATACTCAAGTCAGAAGAAAAGAATCACTTACTTTCCAGGGAAGCAGCGACCATGAAGATGTTGCATCGCTGCCCAACTTCAAGCAAGTCCAAATGCTCCCCATACCTGGCACACCGTTCCTCACCCTCCCTGACACAGATGGCTTCCTGCAATCTCAACTTTGCCTGCTTCTCTTCCTGTACAGGCCTTGGGAAAGTGGCATAACTCAGAGATTTCCACTTTCTGACCTCTAATGCTTCTTCTCCAGTCTGGCTCCATGCCAACCACGGCAAAACGCCACCCCATCCAAGGTTTCTAATAACCGACACTCAGCTAAATCAAACTGTGTCTTCCCTGAACTAAGACATTCACTTCTTCCCTTTGGAAAGTAACTCAGCATGGCCAAGCTTAGAAATAGACTCTCCGTCCTGGCTCCTCCTCATCCTGCATTTCCAGACAGAAGCCTGCCCTCCATGGCTGTTTCTTTCTAATTCTTTTGCATGCAGCTAAATTACTCGCCAGATTTGCCCTTTGCACAGCTTAGCATGTGTGCCTCTCGTATAAACAGCCATCCTCATATTTATCAATGTTCTCTATTCACTGAAACAACCCACCCTTGTAGCTCAAAACTTCCAGCTGTAAGTCAATACGATCAAAGCTCTGATGTAGTAAATATGTCTATAGTTGAGAGTCTACAGTCCCAATGCTTGGTTGCTAAAACGGAGGGAAATTTAGACACGGCTCCTGCTATCAGGGAACTTAAAATGGTAGCTCTCCAATGCACAAAGAATCTTTAACCGGTCTGGTCACCAGAATGCATGTCATGGGGGTCCTTGGGTTGGATGCAGCTTGATTGTGTGGCTTCATCACATGGAGTTTGCCTCACACACTTGTTTTGGTGCTGTTAGAATGCACGTTAAAAATAAGATTTTATTTCAAATGTTTTACTATTTACTTCTGAAAACTAAGGTCTGGCAATAGGGTGCTACAACATACAGCAGTTTATAGTGACATTTTAAGATAGCATATTGGCCTCCATGCCAGGTTGCCTGATGCCAGTGGCCACTCATCCTGGCATTCAAGCTGTTGGATTTCTTACAACAGAGCTGTAAGAACTCTATCAAATACGCAAGTCCAAATTAATGGAGAAACCAAGAAAGTCCTCTAATTCCAAGGGAGCTTCATTCATTTACTTGAACTGAATACTCCTGTTTTAAAGCTCGAATACTAGAAAACGAACACATGTGAAGGTTAACTAATCTACATGAGCTGACCTCTCCATCATTCCTCTTCCTTAAAACCACCCAGCTATCAGCAAGGCCACCTGTGCCCCCACGTTAGCTGTAGCACCCATGCCCGTACAACTCCACACATTTCAAAAGCTGCTGTTTTTTCTTTCCTTTCTTTTCTTTTTTTTCGGGGAGTGTTTTGATTTTGGGGGAGCCTTGCTATGTACTCCAGGTTGGACTGGAATTCATCATGTAGCCAGGCTGGCCTCCAACTCACAATTCCCCTGCCTCTTTCTCCCTGCTACTGCAATGATAGATAAGCCCTGTCTGGGTAAATACTGCTTTTCCACCAAACGGTACCTCATCTGAGAGTGGGACCCCCTTCCTTTAGCCCTTGGATCTCCTTAGCAATTTATAATTGCAAGGTTCCCAGAGAAAACCAAAGGTACTCATCAGCTATTCACAAGGAGCCAAGAACATAACGTGCAAAGCTAATTACTGCTGCACAGGACATAGCTGCATTCATTTTGAAAGCCTGAAGACATGATTGAAGAGAAGCTTCAGAAAGCATCCCAGAGACTAATTTTAAGTAGGGTTTTTGAATAGAAGAATGTTACATGCATAAGGCACCAAAAGAAAAATACGTTTGCTTGGATAAAATGGGGGAAAAATCAGGGCCAACGGGTCTATCAGAAAAGAAACGTGTGTGGAAGGTGTAGGAGGGACATGGTGGCTAAGAATCCTCCAGGAGATGGAGGACGTGGTGCCACATCACCGGAGCCCCTCGGTCTGGTAGCGAAGGCAGGAGGAGCGGAAGTTCAAGGGCATCCTCAACTACAGAGCAAGTTTTAGGCTAACCTGGATTACATGAGGCCCTGTATAAGACAAACAAAAAAGACAAAAGGAATCGGTGTCCAGGGAGATCCTCCCAGTCCACATGAGAAGCCCTCCCTCCTCCTGTGAAGGTTCTCACAGCCTACACTGAGGCGAGGGATGGGACAGAGGATGGAGGCAGCCACTTTGTGGCCTTGTCAGGGAAAAGAAATGGAAGGGAAAAGTAAGGTGACTGGAGTAACAGCCAAAGACTGGCTCTTATTGCAATTAAGGTAAATCAAGGCAAGCAGGACAGGGAAGAGCAATATGACAGCTACTTTGCCTAAGGATTATAAACTTAAGAATTAGGGGAAAACGTTTATCTAAAGAATTTTGGTTTTGCATGATGATAGTAAAAAATTCTAACAGTAAAAAAATCTGTTATAGACTCTTATAATGATATCTAAATCAAATGCAATATATTTCAAATTTCCCTCAAAATGATTTTACTGTTAATATGAACTTATTTGGGTTCAAAGCATAAAAGAAAACACTGTTGGAAAAGATAAATCTATACCACTTTAAAGAAAGTATCCTCCATACTTTTTCAAAACTATCACAGGTCTGAGATTCTGTGCCCAACACATACTTAGAGAAATAATGAATCATACTGTCTTTTAGCCACTGGATGCTGTTTGAAATGCCGGGTAGCAAAGATGTGCCTAAATTTGCATGATGTGATTGAAGTCTATGTTGGTCACTTTCGGCTGCTGTGATAAATATCAGGACCAAAGGAACTTACAGAATAGATAAAGAGTTTATTTGGTTTATGGTTTCCAGAGGGTAAGTCCATACTGGTGAGGACTGGGAGAGGGGAGCATGGTGGCAGACGGTAAGAGTAGGAAGCTGAGAGATCACATCCTCAACCACAAACACAAAACAGAGTAAGTGAACTGGAAGCGGGCAATGCTATAAACTCTCAAAGCCTGCTCCCTATTCATGTAATCCTCCAGCAAGCCAACACCTCCCTATAACGTCTCCAAATACCAAAACTACCTGGGGACCAAGTGTTCGGATGCATGAGTCTATGGGAGACTTTTCTCATTCCAAACAACACAGACTCCTTTAAGGAACAAGCTATGAGGGCCTTCAAAGACATAAGAAAGCTGATTCTCTTCACTCAGCTCAGGATTATCAGGCACACCACAAGCCATGTGACTATAGCCTTAGCTACGGAAACAGCAAGAATGGTTTGGTTATATGAACTAGTTGCCTTGGGATTTTTCCCCCCCTTTTAGTATTTCATTTATTTGTTTTTGTAGATCAAGGAAAAAATTAATGTTCCGTTGAGCTTCTTCTCTATGAGGCAAGTTGAGCAATTTTAATGAGGGATATCTAATAGCCCCCAGTTCAGCAAGGTGTCTCCCTGTGTCTGACTGAGACAGTGTCTTTCATATTAGTCATTTTCAGTAAGAGGAAGCCTGATTAACAACACTGTTGAGAATGAACTCCTGTCTCTGCCATGGAGGCGGACGCTGTGTTGGTAAATAGACCTCCTAGGGCTTTGAGGCGCCACAGTGAGGTAATGAACTAGAACACCCGTGACATCACTACACTAGGAGATTAAACTTGATCCCTGGCAAAACAAACAAACAGAAAACAGATCTCAGTCCCATGAAAAAGAGGATTTCATCAGCTCCCTTCACTGCTCCCTTCCCAAATTCCTCCTCACGAAAGCAATCCGCTGCTTTTCTCAGAACTGCACACAACAAGCAGCCACTGAGTGCCAGAAACTGATCCAGGTGCTTGAGCTGCAGTATTGAACAAAGACCCTCTCATTGTTGTGTGTGGCATCGGCAGAGACACGGAGACAGGAGCCTCATTTAAACAAGAGAGCGAGGAAGATGGCTGGTAGTGATACAAGTGGAGGTGACAGGTGATGTAGAGGTCACAGTATTTCATACGTGATTCTTAGACTAGTCTCCAAGCGGTCACATTTGTTCAGGGACCTTAAAGGAGTTGGGGCAACCACATGCATGTTCAGAGTGTTCTAGGCAAAGGAGAACATTCAATGTACACGGGGAGGAGACCCGGATGGCAAGGCCTCTGTGGTAAGTACTGTATGCATGTGTAAGGCCCTTGAGTAGCATCTTAGAGAAACAGACTGGAGTGTGGGAGGCTGACAGTAGCCACCCGCTGGGGTTGCCCATGAAGGACCAGCACCTTGCTCGATTAGATGATGTATAGGGAGGTTATGAATTGAGGCAGGGACTTCATGTTTAAACATGAACCAAAGCAGCATGAAACTTAAGATTTGGCCCGATTTCTCCATGATAATATATTAGTCTTTGGTTTACATCTGTGAAATCGCTCCTTCCTCTCTTCCTCTCTGGTCATACTCTAAACGTTTCTTTAGTATCAGGCATTGTGGTGATTTGAATAACAATGGCCTTCATGGGCTTCCATTTTTGCCTGCTTGGTCCTCAGTTGATTAACTGTTTGGAAAGGATTAGGAGGAGTTGTCTTGTTGGAAAAAGTGTGTCACTGGGAGTGGACTTTGAGGTTTCAAAAGAAACCAGCAGGACCAGTGTCTGTCTGTCTGTCTGTTTCTCTCCAACTACTCACTGGATCAGGGTGTACAGCTCTCAGCTACTGCCCTGGTGCTGTGTCTGTCTGCTTTCTGCCATGATGATCAAGAACTAACCCTCCAAAACTGTAAACAAGGCCCCAATGAAATGCTCTCTTTTATAAGAGTTGCCTTGGTCATGATGCCTTTGACAGCGATAAAACAGTAACTAAGACATCCCCAGGGACATAGATACGTACTTTTAAGAATTCAGTCCTGACATTTATTCCTTTTACTAAAATTAAAGAAATGGAGAAGCCTTCCCTCTCTCTGTGGCTTCATAGTACTGGTTAGGCTAGCCTGTAGACCTTCAGCAACATGCTCCCTCCTGGATGGAAAAATACAATGGGAATGTGCCTGAGTTCTCTGTCATCATTCTTGCGTCGGTCAGCCAAAGGAAAGTGATATGGCTGCTCCTCAAAATAGGCATGACTTTTATTACACCCAATCTACTCTCTAACACCCTCAAGGTTAAGTGAATTAGAGTGTCATCCAGAAAGATAGGAGAGGGAGCAATTTTATCTTGAGTTTAAAATTTCTCTATCATAGTTTATTCCAAAGAATACAACATACCCCAACTTTCTATATGTGCTCAGTGCTGGCCACGGGCAATGGCCAGCTGATCTCAGGAGATCACCTAGACTCCAGGGCCACCACCAGCGAGGCACTGGGTCAATATCTGAGCTGTTCTGAGTAAGCGTCCACACTGTGCGCAGTGTAGTGTTGAACTACAGCCCCTAACAGATGGAATATACTATTATTCCAGAGCTACCACACATGGCAAGAAATGCTCAGATTAACAATGAAAAGCAAGAAGCTTTAAGAGAAATAATTCTTTTGCTCTTAGTTTGCAATCTGGTAAAACATACATTTGAAAAAATGGCAAGAACCACATTGCTGAACTTGCCAAAACTACAAATTTATAGACATGTTTATATTTAAAAATACATGAGCAATAACACTGTGCTGATAAAACTGATAATTTATCCAATTTTCTTTTTCCAGGGAAGGAAACACACACACACACACACACACACACACTTGTAGAAACAACCTTGACCACCAAAGAATTCATTAATATATAATAAAATGCTTCACTTGGTAATTACAACTATTTATGTATATTTCATGAAGTCCTGCCTTTATACAGCTTTGGAGCTTAGACCATGATGCCCTGAAGCATGATTGGCATCTCGTGCTGACAACTTTGCAGAAAAGGAGGCTGAAAGGCATGTGTAGTGTGGTCTTGTGGCCCCAGTAAAATGCATGGCAAGACTAGAATTCTTCTCCTCTGAAAGCTAGAAATACTTACAGCAGGCCAGTTTCAGGGCAGTCCCTTCCGGATCCCAGGAGACTCATTCTAGAGAGAGTCCATGGGGAGGAAGGGATGCCATAGAAAGAGGTAACGGAGATCTGACACACAGGCCCTATGGGCTCCCCGTCTCTCATAAACTCCATTCATCTCATTTTTACACAGCCGATTATTGCTTTCGAAATCAAAGCACAAAAGCAGGCAGTTTTTGCCCAGCTCTTGGATTATCCATTTTTGAAAGCCCCACAACATAAAGCAACATAAAACCTAGGGATTAAGTAAGTGTGTTAGACTGGTCCCTTGCTAGCTCATTGTCACAGGAGTGTTGGCTGTGATGGTGAGAAAGGGGGTCATCATCCTGTAATAGCAAAGCTCCTTTCTGAGATGATTTTCTTGTTATCTGTAAACACTACACTAATAGGAGCAAGGGATTTGACTCCATGGTAGTGTTTCACCACGTATGCATGTATGTACAATAGCTTTCTACTGTAGTACTATTGTAGCATGGTGCCTTAGTCAATGTTCTACTGCTGTGAAGAGACACCGTGACCATGGCAATTCTTTTTTTTTTTTAAAGAAAGCATCTACTTGGGGCTTGCTTAATGTTCAGAGGTTTAGTCTAATATCCTCGTAATAGGGAACATGGCAGCATGCAGGCAGACATGGTAGCCGAGAGTTCTACATCCAGATCCTAAGGCAGCAGGAAGATAGATGACCACTGGGTGGGCCTGGTGTGGGCTTAGGAAACCTCAAAGTCCACCCCCAGTGACACACTTCCTCCAACAAAGCCACGCCTTCTAATTCCTCTCAAGTAGCCCCGCTCCCTAATGACCAAGCATTCAACCACCATACACGGTATACATGAAGTAGAAAATTAGGCCTGATAACAAGGTCTGAGTTAAAAACAATAAATAAATTAATTAATAAAATGCCACGGCCTTTGTCCCTCTCCTCTTTGGGCACCCACCATGTACCTATCTGCTACAGCTTTGCTATGATGTGTCATTGTTTTTTTCCAGTAATGAGTGGTGGCCCCAGTGCCTTGTAAATGTTAAGAACATGAACTTCCATCTATATCCCTAAAGCCTCCTTTCACTGCTTTGTATCTTCAAACAGGATTTCACTAAGACTAACCTCGAACTCTCCATCCTCCTGCCTCAGCCTTCCAGGCACCTGACAATTGGTTGGCACTACCAAGAGCTCTGCTGTGGATTTGCTTCTACAGCCAAGGCCATCATGGGCACTCTCATGATAACTTCCCCTGACAATGTACGGAGACATGACACTTGCAGAAGGCGTAAGTTTCAGAAAGTTAGGCTTATTTTTCTATTTCGTATTAAGAAAGAAAATTCTGACATGATGTCCCTAATCTAAAATCCTAGCATTCAGGAAGTGAGGCAAGAGAATGAGGAATTCAAAGTCATCCTCAGCCACATAGTGAGTTCAAGATTAATCTGAACTGTATGACACCCTGTCTATGGAAGAAAAAAAAAGGAGCAGAAAGTGAGGCATAAAGATGTATATGGGCTGGCACCTGGGACTGCTACTTGTCACTTAATGGAGGTTAGAACCAAGACCTAGTCATCCTTGTGGGTTCCACAACCTGCTACCCTTGTACCTCTGATGGAAAAACTTCAGGTCCTTTGACCTCATCCCTGGGTCCCTTCGTTTTGAAAAGTTCTTGAGTCCCATAAATATATTAGGGAATTTTTTTTCTCAAAGCCACGTTGTCTTGAAATGGGCAGAGAAACTGAACAGAAATTTATGAGACTCTGTCACTAGAGCTGTCAGTCACACGGAGGAAGCTGGTCTCATCGGGATGGCTGGACAAACTGTTAACTCTAACCTGCAAGCATGTCAGGGTGTGTTGAGGCAGGTTGGCCTGAATTCTATGGGTGGCCTAGTTACTCACAAATTTTTTGTTTAGAGATGAAAAGCTGTGTGCATTTTGACATCAGTATTAGCAAGAAGTTTCAGAAAAGCCAACTGGCCTTCAATCGAGAAATCAAGGGAGGTTTTTATAAAGTACATCTGGTCTCCATCTTAGTCAGAGACAGATCAACAGCTGTCCTGGCAGCTGCCGAATCCCAGTGGGAGTCTACACCAGGTGGAATTGCCGAGTGAGCTGTCTTTTCTATTGGGAATTGTCCTGGGAGAATGACTTCAAATATTTTGTGCTACAACATTTTTTTAATTGCAGCTTTAAAGAACGAGGACAACAAAATCAGAAAGCAGT
>LOJH01048374.1:4021-17061 GCA_001685095.1 Ellobius talpinus
CTTTGTTGGTAGGCCAAGACCTCATGGTGATGCACAGATTAATGGAGATAGATTGAATTAAAACATAAGAGCTAGCCAATAAGAACTTAGAGCTAATAGGCTAAGCAGTGATTAAACAATATAGTTTCTGTGTGATTGTTTCAGGTCTAAGGTAGCTGGGCAGCTGGGAACCAACAAGCATGAATGCTCATCAGCAGGGTAAAGCTTCTAGTGGCCACCACTTGTACTTCAGTAAAGTAAGCTAGTTCTGTCTTTAGCAATAAGGCCCTACTTTGAGGTTGTAGAGTGTGGTGGCTTGAATAGGTATGGCCTACACAGACTCAGGTGTTGAACAATTAACTTATAGAGAGTGACTCTATTAGGACGTGTGCCCTGGTTGGAGTAAGTGTGGCCTTATTAGAGGAGGTATGTCACTGTGGGAGTGGGCTTTTAGGTCTCAAATTCTCAAGCTACACCCAGCATGTGACACAGTTCACGTTCTGCTGCCTGTGGATCAGATATAGAACTCTCAGCTCCTTCTTTGGCACCATTTTAGCCTGTGAGCTGCCATGTCTTGCCATAACAATAATGGATTAAACCTCTGAACTGTAAACCAAACCCAATTAATTTTTTCCTTTTAAAGAATTGTGATAATCATAGTGTCTCTTCATAGCAAGAGAAACACTAACTAACACATGGAGGGTAATAAATATCTGTGGCAATGGCCTATTATATTTGGGGTAGGGTGGTCTATGGGCAACAGATGCAAGATGAAACCTATTTCTGGCACTAAAAGTTTTATTTGGTGATAAAAGATACATAGCTGAGGCATTTCCCCCTCAGTTATATGTTAACTCTATTAAAATTCTTTTCATATATCTTATAAAGTCAAATATTTAACTTATTATGTGATTAAACAATTTAATTTAAAACATTTATCTAATATTAAATTTATACAAAGCTTGTACAGAAATACTTGTAGTTGCTTAATCTGTACTATTAAAATAAAAATAAACTCAAATGTCCAACAATATTTTGATGCAAATTATCTGTTGTTAAATGATTACCATCTTAGAGATTCCACTTAATGGAAAATTGAATGTCAGTTTCACTATGCTAAACAAAAGATATTATCCAAGCATGAAGGTTCATGCCTTTATTCCCAGCATTCTGGATGCAGAAGCATACAAATCTCTATGAGTTCATGGCTAGCCTGGTTTACGTAGGCAGTTTCAAGCTAGCCAGAACTACATAATGGAACCTTGTCTCAAAAACAGGAGACAAACATCAGAATGAGTAAGATTTTATATATATATATATATATTTTTTTTTCTTCTGAAAAAAGTCACAAGATGATAAAGAATAATAGAGGAAGTAGGCAACTGAGTACAGAACATAACAGAACTATTATACTTGTTGAAAAAGCTAGGTATTTTAACTTTGGTAGTAATTATATGGAAGCATGTTTTTACTAATTAAAGATAAGCAAGTCTGATTTTAATATCAATACTAAAATTAATATTATTATACTGATGTTACTCAAACCATTCTGGAAAAGGTTAGCATGAGATTTGGATGTTAGTCAGTTGAAGTAATTTATCGCATATAATTTTTACATTTATTCTCAAAAATAGTTCTAGAACTGCCTTGATTACTTCCTCTCTGAGGACTAGCTTTTATGATACCAAAAGACACTATGCAAGTGAAGGAAAACAACCAACAGTTCTACCCAAAACTTGATTTCCACCATATAGATTAAGCAACTATACAGGCTTTGTATGAACTTATACCTAAAATGCCTATGGACTGCATCATTGACCACCTTAGCAAGGTAACTTTAAGGCTGAAATAGTGGCATGCATAATTTGGCAGTAACCAGCAGCGCTCTATTTAGACTCCAGACCCCCTCAACACAAGGGAAACTATGCCTCGTACTAGAAACCTAGCTAGCTATTAGGTAATAGTAAACTCATACATATTAGAAGAGAAACTAAAATTATTACTTTACTAAAACTACATAATCCTTAATAACAATTTAAATATTTGTCCCTATACCCACAGATAAGTGCAGCCTTCACTCCTCATCAAGGAAATTGTTCTTTACAACAGAAATAGACTGCTATATAAAATCGCAATTAATCAAAACACAGAGTTGTGTAGCGCAGTCCTAAAGGACACATCCATAAACACCCCCAACCTTCAGGCACAAGAAACATTGCAGGAGATGGAGAGAAAAGATCATAACTCAGAAGATCATGGAATTTTTTTTGTGAGAATCTATCTCCTCATATAAATTAAATAAAAGCTACACACATAAATTCTGTCCAACATGACTGCCCCAACATGAGCTGAACAAGGAAAAAAACCAATGGATGTGACAAAGTGGGTAGGGAAAATCCCAGAAGGCCTCTGCCTGATACAAAGAACTACAGATAAGTGGGGAATGCTGAGATTGGGAGAAACAGTCTTCTCTGGAGAATAGCACAATAGATTGTTCACTACCAAGTGGACAACATGCATACAAGTCCTGAAAACATATGTGTGTGTATGAGCAACATAATGAAGAATAAAATGGTTATATTTGTATGGGAGGAAAGCAAAAGGGAAATGTAAACATATTAGCTCAAAATTTTAAAAATTGATAATTATTTATTCATATTTTTATTTATTGTGAGCTTGTCTGTGTGCCTACACATGAGTGCATGTCTGTGGAAATGCATACCATAGAACTCTTGTGGACATCAGAGGACAATTTGAATGAGCTGATTCTCTCCTTTAATTATGAGGGTTCTGAGTATCAAGCATGGTGGCAGACACCTCTACACCCCATTTCATTTCATCAACTTGCATCTTCCTTTTATATATATTTTAATTATTTTTAGTGTATTGATGTAGAATACATGAACAATGATGCACATATGGAAGTCAGTTGTTATGGAATTAATTCTCCCTCTCCATCATTATGTGGGGATCAGGGGTCAAATTCAAAGTTTGTACAGAAAGTACATTGCTGACTGTCCTATCTTGCCAGCTCAGCGTATGATTTTGATAAAACCTTAATTAAAATGCAACTGATAAAACCAAAAATCTAATCTTTCATCTTAGAAGTGCTTAAATGAAAAGTTAAAGCAACTTTTCAAAACAAATTATATTAGAAAGTAAGCAGATACTTATTAATTCAAAAGCACCCAAATGAATAAAATTTGGTATCACACAAAATACGACAAAAAATATAAATGTACCTTTTTTTGAAAATACATGTGTGGTGGTTTGAATTAGAAACATTCTACATGAGGTAGATTAATTCCAAATTTTCTGAGAAATTATCACACTGATTTCCGAAGTGGCTATAGAAGGTTACACTCCCAAAAGCAATGGAGTCCACTTACTAGACATACTCTCCTGAATAAGCTATCATTGGTGTTTTTTATCTTAACCATTCTTACTGGTATAAGATGGTATCGCAGAGTCATTTTGTCATTTCCCTGATAGCTAAGGGTGTTGAGCAATTCTTTAAGTGTCTTTTGGCCATTTTCAATTCTTCTGTTTAGAATTCTCTGTTTAGATCTGTACCCCATTCCACAATGGAATTACTTGGTAATTTGATATCAAGTGTCTTAATTTCTAGACCTCTATCTAATGTGGGGTTATTGAAGATATGTTTCCATTCAGTAGGCTGTTGTTTCATTATTGACCATATTCATTGCATTACAGAATGTTTTCAGCTTCAGGATGTCCCATTTATTGTTTCTCTCAGTGTCTGTGCTACTGGTGTTATATTTGGGAAATAGTCTCCTGTGCCTATGTGTTCAAGGCTACTTCCCACTTTCTCTTCAATGGGAATTGATCTACCTCAAGACCCAGTAATACCACTCTTGAGCATATACACAAAGGATGCACACTCATATCACAAGGACATTTGCTCAAATGTGTTCATAAAGGAAATGTTCATAATAACCAGAACCTGGAAACAACCTAGATGTCCCCCAGATGAAGAATGGGTAAAGAAATTGTGGTACATTTCAGAAAATGGAGTGCTAAAACTCAGCAGAAAAAAAACAATGACATCTTGAAATTTGAATGCAAATGGTTAGAACTAGAAAAAAATCATCGTGAGTGAGGTAACCCAGACACAGATAGACAAACATGGTATGTACTCTCTCATAAGTGAACATTAGATGCAAAGCAAAGGATAACCAGCCTATTATTGTCCATGATCCCAGAGAAGTTAGGTAGGAAAGAGAACTCTAAGAGAGACATACATGGTTCCCATGGAAAGGGGAAAGAGACAAGACCTCTTGAGAAAATTGGAATGGAGGAGAAGGTAAGGTGGAAGGGGAGGGGAGGGGAAAAGGGGAGGGAGGAGGAGAGCTTGAGGGAATCAAGCACTCAAAAGGGGGCAGGACAGTGAGGGAGAGAAAGGAAAGAGATATCTTTATTGAGGGACCCATTAAAGAGCTAGGGAGAAACATGGCACTAGGGAAATTCCCAGGAATTCACAAAAATGACTCCAGCTAAGACTCGAAGCAACAATGGGGAGGATGCCTAAACTGCCCTTCTCCTGTAATCAGACTGATGACTACATTAATTGTCATCACATAACCTTCAACTCACAACTGATGGAAGCAGTTATAGAGATCTACAGTGAAGCACTAGGTAGAGCTACTGGTGGTCAGCCCAAGAGAGGGAGGAGTGATAACATGAGCAAAGGGGTAAAGACCACAATGGTGATGCCCATAGAAATGGCTGACCTGAGCTAATGAGATCTCATAGATTCTGGACTGATAGCTGGGAAACCTGCATAGGATCAAATTAGGCCTACTGAATGTGGGGGAAAGTTGTGAGGCTTGGACAGTCTGTGGGGTCACTAGCAGGGGGACCAGGACTTATCTCTAGTGCTGGAACTGGTATTTAGGAGCATATACTTTTTAGAGGGAAAACTTGCTTAGACTAAACATAGGGGGAAGGCCTTGGTCTTGTCTCCAAGTGAAGTGTTAGACTTTGTTGACTTCCTATAGGAAGCCTTACCCTCTCTGAAGAGTGGATGGGGTTGTGGAGGAAAGGTTTGAGGGAGTGGGAACAGGGATAGTTATGTAAAATGAGAAAAGATTATATTACAAAATTCATAATAAGAAAAACTTTTAAAAGAGAAATATTCTCCAAAAGCTCATGTAATTGAATACATGGTCCCCACTTGGTGATGCTGTTTGGGAAGGGTTAGGAGATACACCCTTGACTGAGGAAGTGCATCACTGGGCCTAGGTTTAGAGAGTTTATGGAATAACTCAATTTGTAGTTCGTTTTTCATTTCATGTCAATGTTAATGTACTTCCTGCATGTGGTTGAGATGTATCCTGCAGCTTCTGGCTCTGTCCATCATGGTTTCCCACCATTCTGGACAACTAACTTTCTAGAGCACTAAGTCAAAAATAAAGTTTTGCTACAGGTGCCTTTGGTCCTGGGGTTTTAATACAGAGATAGAAAACTAGCTAACATATTATTCCAATATTTTGTATATAGTATTAGTTTCCCAAAATAATATGATACAGTAAAGAAACAGATAATCTTAGTTCTTTTTCCTTCCAAAATAATCCTTAATAGGTCAGTACAGGAAAGCAGGTATAACATTTCTCCGAAAACAAAAGTATCATTCTACACAGACTTGCACTATGAAATACTAAAGTGTCATAAAAACAATTTAAGTAATGCATTAGTGCCATGAATCCAAAGGGAAGGGTTTATGGAATAAAAATATTCACAAACATATCAAGACTAATTTGTACAATAGTGAAATTTTAATTCAATGGGAAAATAGTCTTCTTCAGTTGTTCTTGGAATTGATTATATAATTATAAAATATTAGTTACTTTACATTTTATTCAATTCATAGCTTTTCATGTGTAATAAATTAAAGTTCATATGCATGTGTAATAATAAATTAAATATGCAAAGTATATAATAAAACATAAAACTATATTGTTATTGAATTTATGTATTAAAATAGGAAATAGTTATTTTATTACATTTATTTGTGTGTGTGTGAGTGTGTATGTGTGTTTGTGTGTAGTCGCATGTGCCACACTATTTATGTGGAGGTCGGAGGTTAACTGAAGGAATCAGTTCTGTCTGTCTATTGGATTGGCAAGCTTGGCAGTAAGTGCCATTACCTGCTAATTCATATTGCTGAACTCAGAACTTGATGCTTAAAGGAAAACAATATGCTTGCAGAACTATTAATTCTGGATAGAGTAAATTCATTTTCACTTTTTCCTAAATATATTAAAAATGTTACAATTTGAAAATTCTCCATCTCATTCTATATCAATTTTTCTAAATTTAATTTAAACATCAAAGTTCTTGAAAAGAAAATAATAAAGATAAAGGAAAACTTTAGGGGAAAGTAATAAGAATGGAAACTACAGTGCAGTAAAGCAAAAATGAATAGCCAACAAACATTTAAAGTGTTTTGATTGAAAGAAGCACAAAATAAACATACAATATGCAATTAATTATGGCCTCAGACTCACTGGTCTGTCATTTGATGACCTGATATCTACATCTGTGGTGTGTGCTTCAAGGCAACAACATGCAGAGAATTCTTTACTCACCCAAGGAGTAAAATGAAATTTGACCTGTGTTGTTGGTACAATCTACTCATATTATAGTCCACACATTCAATTGTTCACACATTTGGGCACAACTGTCCACCTGTCTACCCATATTGGGACTTTCCCTTTGCTCCTATAGCTACATTTTCCCACACATCATCTCAGAAGCCAAATTAAACTCTTCAACTCTTCTCAAACCTTTAACTCAGCAGCAGCTTGATTCTATAACAGCATCTCCAGCAGGGTTCCTACAAGTCTCTGGTGTCTTATCAATACAGATATTCTCTTTGCATCTCTATTAGTTTCCAAGATTTATCTTCCCCAGTATCTCCTAAATCTCTTAAATTCTGTGGCAACTCTAAGGCTTTTGTGACCATTCTGTAATCTAGATATATACATTCATACCTATACACGGAGTGCAAGATATATAATGTGTGGTGTGATATTTATTATTTAAGATTAATAGAAAAGGCTGAGCAGTGGTGGTGCACATCTTTAATCCAAGTGCTTGGGAGGCAGTGGTAGGCAGATCTGTGTGAGTCTGAGAACAGTCTGGTCTACAAGACCTAGTTACAGGACAGCTAGAGTAGTTAGTTACACAGAGACCCTGCTCAAAAACAAACAAACAAAAAAGATTGATAGAAAAGAATCTGCTTGCCTTTGGGAGAGTTATGAAAGATAGTATGACTATTTGGAAATTTTCTGAAAATGAAACTGCTGTATATTATGAATTTATGTTATTTTGTTAATTTTAGCATTGTAGAAAGATGGAAAAATGTTTTTTCTCTTTCTTACCTAACATAATTGACACTCAGCAATAGAAATTATACATTATATTATTCAATAGTACAATTAGTTTTGAAGGGTATTCATCCTGCAAATCTCAGCCATCAAGATTTCCTTCCACACATTAGCAGTATACATCCCTTAGCCTTATGGGTAATTATGGCTATGTCTGTGTAGTAGGATTAAGGGTGTTTAAGAATTAGCCAAGTATGATAGAAGGGAAGGTATAAATAAATGGAGTGTAAAGCATTTAGAAGAGGTGCAAGTATAGGTAGAATTTGGTAGACTGTGTCATATACTTGTATGAAATTCCCATTAGCTCTTATCAACTTAAGAACAAGAGAGTAGTTTGTGTCCATTGGATGGATGATATGGTGTTAACAATGGAAAACAGGTCATCTGACTGATTATATAATTCATATTCAGGTGTCAACTGATGGTTGAAGTGTTTCTAAATTACTAGTTGGCTTTTGGTAGGCTTGGTGAAAAGTTAATGTTATCAAAAGTTAGTCTGAGACACATGGACAATATTGTGAAATTAAGGAATTAAAGAATTATGGAAGAATAAGAATGAGAGTGTAGGAAGGGAATGACTATGTAGTAGTAATACAATCATAAGGTTGAAAAGATTGCACTGTTTCAGCTTTCTGTGCAGCTTGTAAGATTTCTCACTAGAGAAAGTGATAGCTCCCAACACATGAATATTTCTTTCCCACAGACTCAAGTAGGAAACAGTCTTTGAGAGGTGGTGCATATCTCTGACCTTGGCTACCAGATGGAGACAGGTGGATCCTGGTACCTTGCTGGCCAGCCAGTCTAGGCAAAATTGTAAGCTCAAATTTTAGTGCTGGATCCTGCATCATAAAAGATTTCATTATGAATAATCTTAGATTCACATAAATGCTGTAAAAATTATAAAAAACATTCTTCTTTAACTTTTGAATAGATTCAGAAAATGTTAACATTATATAGAGTGAAAATATAATTTTTGAAAGCATGAAATCAACAGTTGTATTATTATATGATCTTAAATTTTTAGTCAGCTATTCCTGATTTCTTTTGTAATATTTCCCTTCTCATCAAAGATGTATTCAAGATCATACATCGCTTCAAATATTTGTTTTTGAGGCAGTATTAGTATGTTTTTAGGTCTGATTATTAGCTTGTGTTTCTTTTCTTTCTTCTTTTTAAACTTTTTAAAATTCATTTTATATACCAACCACAGTTCCTCCTCCCTCCCCTACTCCTATTACCCGTACTTCCCCTCATGAAACCACACTCATGCCTCAGAAATCGTAAGGAAGGCCTCCAATAGGAATTCAAAAAATCTGGCATATCAAGTTGAGGCAGGACCAAGCCCCTCCCCGCAATATCAAGGCTGAGCAAGGCATCCCACCATAGGGAGCAAGTTCCAAAAAGTCATTTCATGCACTAGGGACAGGTCCTGGTCTCACTGATAGGGACCCCACAAACAGACCAAACCATAGAGCTGTCCCCCACATTCACAGGGTTTGGTCCCATGCAGGGTCCCCAGCTGTTGGTACAGAATCCCTGAGCTCCCACTAGTTCGGGTCAGTTGCCTCTGGTTTTCTTCATCATGATCTTGACCCCTCCCTTTCACATATAATCCATCCTCTCTCACCTCAACTGGACCTTTCGAGCTAGACCCAGTGCTTGGCTGTTGTTCTCTGCATCTGCTTCCATCAGTTACTGGATGAAGGTTCTATGTTCACAATTAGGGTAGTCACCCAATCTTATAACAGGAGAAAGCCTGTTCAGGCACCCACTCCACTAGGAGTCCTTGTGGATTCCTGGGAAATTCCTGAGCACCTCTAACCCCATAATGGCTCCCTCTATAGAGATATCTCCTTCAATGTTTTCCCTCTCAGTCTCTTCTCCAACTAGACCACCCTGCTCCCTCATGTTCTCATCTCCATTCTCTTCCCTCTACCTCCCCGCCCCAGGTTTCCCAGGACATCTTATCTACTTCCTCTTCCTAGGGCCATCCCTGGGTCCCTCTTAGGTTCATCCTTGTTCCCTATCTTCTCTTGTGCTGTGGACTGTAGCCTGGGTATCCTTTGCTTTACATCTAATATACACTTAAAAATGAGTGCAAAAAGAAAATGTGGTACATTTATGCAGTGGAGTACTACTCATTTGTAAAACACAAACAAACAAAAAACCCCAATACATCATGAAATTTGCAGACAAATGGATGGAAATAGAAAAAAATCATCTTGGGTGACGTAACCCAGACTCAGAAAGATAAACATGGTATGTACTCACTAATAAGTGTTTCATTATTTTGAGACAGTGTTTCATTGTCCCTGGGCCTGGCTTTGAAGTTTTGATTCCTTAGCTCACATTCCACGTCTTCAAAGTAGAAAAGTTTCAGTGATAGTAATGTAAACATTCCACTAGGTGACTAGTGTAGAGTAATTGAAATATATCATGGAAGATCACATGAGTTCTATAATATTACTCATTAACTCAGCAAGTTCCTTCTGAGACTTTACGTATGTTCTAGACATGTAAGTTTATGCTGGATGTTGGTAAAATGTAGAATAACTACTGTAATAACTATGTCATACTCTCCTACTTTCATTATTCATTTCCAATTTAAAAATTCCATACTACTTTGGTGTGGGAGGTCCTTCTGTCTGTGTTGCTTTTATTGGTTAATGAATAAATAACTGCTTTGAGCTTATGACAGGGAAGAACAGGATTAGGCAGAGAAAGCTAGGCTGAATGCTGGAGGAAAGAAGGGTGGAGTCAGAAAGACAGCATGGAGCTGCTGCCACAGATAGACTTACTGAAATTTTTCTGGTAGGCCACGACCTCATGGTGATATACAGATTAAAAGAAATGGGTTAAATTAATATGTAAGAGTTAGCCAATAAGAGCTAATGGCCCAGGCAGTGATTTACTTAATACAGTATCTGTGTGATTATGTTGGGTCTAAGCTAGCCAGGCAGCTGGGAACCAACAAGCAGCTCTCTCTTTTAAACACTACTTAAATATTAAACCTAAACATCCTTTGTTTCTCTCCTGTAGTAACTTCTCAATACATGTATTTTGACTAATTCTCTCAAGTGTTTGTGACATCTTCAAGTAAAGGAAGTAGAGGTGTAACAATACTCTAGGAATACTAGCCTTATCTTGCTAGCAATTACAAATATTGAAAATAATGAAGACCTGGGGGATGTCTTCAGATTCTCATATTTGTACATGGTGCTCCATGTTTTCAGCACAACAAGCACTTTAAATTGGTCATAAATGTCTCTCATGACCCATCCCATACAGTGGCCCCATGGGTTTACTCTCCTAAGCACATTAGGTTGTAAAATTAGAATACTAATAAATGCAAATAACACTTTTGGAATATGAAGCATTGACAACAAATCTACCAAGTACATTCACTATTATTCAGGTACCTGCCCTGAAATATTGAAAGTGATGGTGCTATCTGTAAGTATTTGTCCTTTAAATGACCATACAGAACTTAGGCTAAACTACAGAGGAGTAAATAAACAAACAAAACAGTATTAGATTTAAAGAATGAAAAAAGCAGGTGGCATACTTTGCTTTGAAAGAAAATTAGCATGTTGCGATCCCAGCCTAGTTTAGAAATTAGCCAGTGTATACTCATAAGCCACTAAGACTTGAGTGCACCTTTGTATCACAGAATCACCAATCTACTTGCCAAATCACAGATCCAAATGAGCTTCACATTGTTGGCATAGCATTATCCCAGAAGGTTTTTATGTATGCTATGGAATGCTGAAATAGCCCTTCTACCCAACCCAGCCATATTGCTCATGATCATACTTACTATACTCTTTACATGTCTTTCCAATTTCCTGAAATACTGGTGCTATTCCAAGGTGAATAAAAACATCACCTCCATATTTCACATCTTTCTCTGTCAACAAGCTTCCTTTCCAGTGTCCTTAACTATTATACTGATAGAAGATAGACATCAACAAATAAACCCATAAATATTGATCTCACCAATACTTCTTATTAATTCTTCATGAAAATCATTACAAAAATACTAGAGTATCTCTTCTCTGCCAAGGACAAAAATGGCAATGAACTCTCCCTGTAAATAATTAGTAGTGGAATTTTCATATTTAAAGCAATGTGAATTTTTTATTGACTTACACATCAACATCTTTCTTTTTTGGTTATATTGAGCTATGTGTTTTTCTCCACTCCTCTCCCTTTCTCCCTTCTCCCCTTCTAACCCCTCCCAAGATACCCATGATTCAAACTAACTGAGAATATCTTGTCATTTTCTACTTCCCATGTAGACTATATTAATGTATGTCTCTCTTAGGGTCCTCTTTGTTGTCTAGATTCTCTGGAATTGTAAATTGTAGGCTGGTTTTATTTTGATTTATGTCTCAAAGGCACTTATGAGTAAGTACATCTTATATTTGTCTTTCTGGGTCTGGACTACCTCACTCAATATGGTATTTTCTAGATTCATCCTTTTGCCTGCAAATTTCAAGATATCATTTTTTTCTGCTATATAGTACTCCATTGTGCAAATGTACTACATCTTCTTTATCCATTCTTTGTTTGAGGGCCATTTTGATTGTTTCTAATTATGGCTACAACAAACAATGCTGCTATGAATATAGTTGAGCACATGTCCTTGTGGTNACAAACAATGCTGCTATGAATATAGTTGAGCACATGTCCTTGTGGTATAATTGATCATCCTTGGGGTATACCCAAAAGTGGTATTACTGGGTCTTGAGAAAAGTTATTTCCTAATTTTCTGAGAAATTGCTGTACTGATATCAAAAAGGGCTGTACCAATTTGCACTCCCACCAGCAATGGATAAGTGTTCCCTTTACCCTACATCCTCTCCAGCATGAGATGTCATCATTATTTTTGAACTTGGCCATTTTTACAAGTGTAAGATGGAATTTCAGAGTTGTTTTGATATGCATTTCTCTGATAGTTAAGGTTGTGGAACATTTTCTTAAGTGTCTTTCAGCCATTTTAGATTCATCTTTTGAGAGGTCTCTGTTTAGGTCTGTACCCAATTTTTTATTGGATTATATGTTTTTGATGATAAATTTCTCGAGTTCTTTGTATGTTTTGGAAATAAATCATCCTTATGTTTGATGTGAGGTTGGTGAAGATTTTCTCCTATTCTGTAGGAGGAAGTTTTGTGTTGTTGGCTGTGTCCATTGCTTTACAGAAGCTTCTCAGTTTCAGGAGATGTCATTTATTAATTATAGCTCTCAGTGTCTATGCTACTGGTGTTATATTTAGGAAGTGGACTCCTGTGCCAATACGTTGAAGTGTGCTACCCACTTTCTCTTCAATGTGGTTCAGTGTGGCTGGATTTATATTGAGGTCTTTAATCCATTTGGAATTGAGTTTTGTACATGGTGATAGCTATGGATCTGTTTTCATTCTTCAACATGTTGATATCCAGTTATGCCAGCACCATTTATTTAATGTGTTTTCTTTCTTCCATTTTATATTTTTGCTTCTTTGGCAAAAATCAGGTCTTCTTCAATGTGTAGATTGATATCCCGATTGTCTATTCAGTTCCATTGGTCCTCTTGTCTATTTTTATGACAATACTAGGTTGTTTTCAGTACTGCAGCTCTGTAGTAGAGTTTGAAGTCAGGGATTGTGATGCC
>LOJH01048375.1:0-13040 GCA_001685095.1 Ellobius talpinus
AGATAGATAGATAGATAGATAGATAGATGATAGATGATAGATAGATAGATAAAATGAACATAAATTTTGAGCTCAGATCTCTCAGAAGCAACATTCTGAAATATTCCTACTGCATAGCATATGAACTAGATGTCACAAGATACCTGGCACTGTAAAAAAATAAATAAGCCAGATATAGTGACACTTGAGAAACTGAGGCAGGAGGATTGCTTAGACTAGCCAAGTATGGTTTACACAGGGATAACCAGGACTGCATAACAAGACCCCCAGCTCAAAAGGTTATAAGTCTTTAACTTATAAGCACAAGCATATAAAGTTCTCTGGTGTAAAAATATCACCAGAGGTTATCACAGTACAGTGGGGGTTTTGTTTGGATTTTTAGTTCTTATTGTTGTTGAAACATAACTTTGAACTCCTCTTCCTGCCTCTACCTCGCAAGGTCCTATTGTATCTGGGCAAGTTCTGCACTATTAAGTCATATCTCAGCCCTGACTATGAATGACCTTCTTAACTCCCTGTTGTTTCATTCTGAGGAATATACGTTGCTTTTTAATTTTTAAAACACCAACTTTAGTTTTCAAAATATACCACTGGGGCCTTGGAGATGGTTCAGCAGGTAAAGATGGATGATGAACCTGTCACCTCTCTGCCATGATGAACTGTACACACCCTTCCTTAAATTGCCCTTTGTCAGTTATCTATCACAGCAACAAGAGAAGTAACGAAGATACCTAACTTTACCTAGTCAATGAAAGATTAAATTCTTTGGTAAATGATTTTGTGCACTAGACCTTAGAGGGCCACATGCCTTGCAGTAGAGATATTTAAGAACATCACTTCTAGCAAGGCAGTGGTGGCACATGCCTTTATCCCAGCACTCGGGAGGCAGAGGCAGGAGGATCTTTGTGAATTCAAAGCCAGCCTGATCTACAGAGTGAGTTACAGAAGACAGCCAAGGCTATTACACCCAGAAATTCTTTGTATAAAAATAGGAACAAAAACAAAAGCAAAAAAATATCACTTCTGAGAGATCTGGACTCAAATTTCCTTCTTCTCTTCCTCTTCCTTCTTCTTCTCTTTCCTCTTCCTCCCTTGCTTCTCCCTTCTCCTTCTTCTTCTGTCAAAAGAATCTCATTCCATAGCCCTGGCTTGCTTGAAACGCACAATTAGATCAGGCAAGTGTGACCTTATGCAAGTATCTAAAGGCCTAGCAGCTTCTCGGTTTGTTTGTGGGGAGGTGATGGTGCTGGGAAGTAACACTGCCACTGTACTACTTCCCAGCCCTAGTTATTTTCATTAAATTTAATTATTGTGTGTTTATATGTAAGAAACACACATGTACAGAGGTCAGAGGACAACTTGCAGGAGTCAGTTCTCTCCCTTCACCATGTGGACTCTGGAGACTGAACTCAAGTCATTAGGCTTGGCAGCGAGTGCCTTTACCTGCTGAGCCTCTCACTGGCAATAGCCACAAGCATTTCAATTGACTTCTGCAGATCAGGCCAGAGTTGGATTAGGCCAGGTTTTGTCTGTGGGGAGTCACATGATCCAAAGTTATGTGTGTGCAGCCAAAAAAATGTCTCCTTGAGAACAATGGTCAGAATAATAGGTCTTTGCATTCACGGAAGACCCAGACAGGGGTTTCATTTATGTCTGTTCCAAGCACAGAAGTCTCTCTCTGGCACCTAAGGGGCACAGAACACTCAGCTCAACTGAATAAGTAACCCCAAATTAACTACATCCACTTTAAAACTGTTAACACATGCAGTCAAATCACATGGGATGCATAGCAGTGTCTGTATCCCAGAGGAGGAGACAGAGTTGGCTGACTTCAGAGTTCCAAGGACCCATAACAGAAAAACTCAAATTTCACAAGCCAGAATGAGCCTGGAGACCTTATTCAGATTTAGAAATGACAACTGCAATTGTGAACGTTATCAGGAAAGTGAAAAAGGTCGGAGGCATAGCCTACTGATCAGTCTCCAAATACTCTCAAGATCCAAGATGTACAGAGCTAAGTGCCAGCCCTAGATGGAGGGGCAGCAGGGCTCAGAAGTATACAATAGCATCTGCTCTCAGAGAGCGTCTAGATTGGAGGAATAGTTCAGTGGTACAGTACTTGCCAATCATACATGGGCCCCTGGGTTTTGTTGTGGTTTGTTTTTGAGATACAGTTTCTCTGTGTATCCCTGGCCCTGCAGCCCTGGGTTTGATTCCCAGCACTAGGGTTGGGGAGGGGGGCTTCTATGCTAGATGCTTGAAATGTACTATCATCCCGATGAGTAGGCTGGCCTCAGCTTTACATACTGTTTGTTTGTTTTTGTTTGTTTCAGGGAGGGTTTGAGACAAGGGTTCTCTGTGTAGCCCTGGCTGCCCCGGAACTCACTCTGTAGACCAGGCTAGCCTTGAACTCAGAGATCTGCCTGGCATTACAGCTCCCTGCCCCCTGCTAGGATTAAAAACATTTGGCCACCTAGCCTACGTACATTATTCTTTAATCTTGGGGGGGAAAAGAAGCATGGCAAGGAGTATCATCCAAGACTGAGGCAATAGTGGCCTCTATAACCAGAGAGAAATCAGTTCAACTGGAGTCAGAATCTTCTTAGCTGCAGGACTTAAGAATCATTACTTATTCTCAGAGCTGAAGAGATGGCTCAGCCATTAGGAAAGCTCGCTGCTCTTGCAGATGGCTGCAGTTCAGTTTCCAGCATCCACACCAGGTGGCTCACACTGTTAACTACAGCTATAGAAGAGGGGGCCACCCTCTTCTGGCCTCCAAAGGCACATACTCTCACATGCATATATATGCACATATATATAATTAAAAATAATAGCAATTCCTGTTATTCTAGGCTTTTATCATGAACATTTATTTAAGCGCTAATATATACTCGTACCTATTTATTTATTTATTTATTTATTGGTTGTTTGGTTAGTTGATTTGCTTGTTTTTGATTCAGTGTCTTACTTATAGTCCAGGCTGGTCTGAAACTCAGCAGTTCTCCTGCATTGGCCTCCTGAGTGCTCAGAATTAAAATTAACTTTTTTACCCTTCTTTTTGTTTTCTTACTTAAAATAAATAAATATATATGTAAATCTATTTTTATTTATGTCTCCGCCTGTGGATGTATGCCTTGGTGTGCAGACGCTCAGAAAGGCCAGAAGAGAGTGTCAGATCCCCTGGAGCTAGATTCATGGGCAGTTGTGAGGCACCCCATGTGAGTACTAGGAATGGAACTCAAGTTCTCTGAGCAGTAAGCAAACTTAGCTCCCAAGCCATCTCACCAGCTCCTCCCATGCTCATTTTGTACAGTTCTCTACATTTTATTTGCAAAAACTAAGAAATAAAATGTATGTGTTTCAAGTAGGAGAATCTCTCTAGTAAAGTAGGTCAAAGTGTAAGAGATCAGCCTGAGAGCAAAGGTTTGTGTTTTGGAGGAAAGGGGCTCTTCCATCATTTAGGGCTCCCCTCTAGCCACTCTCATTACAGATCTCAGAAGCAGGCCTGGAGAGATAGCTCAGCAGTTAAAAGCACTAACTGTTCTTCCACAGGACCCGGATCCAATTCCCAGCACCCACGTGGCAGTTCACAACTATCTGTCACTCCAGTTTCAGGGTACCCAACACCCTCATGCAGGCAAAACACCAATGCACATAAATTTAAAAAAGAAATCAAAAAAAGTTAGAAGCAGCTGAGCTATGGCAGCACACACATTAGGCAGACAGACCTCTGTGAGTTCAAGGCCAAGTTGGTCTACAGAGCGAGTTAGTACACAGAGTGAATTCCAGGACAGCCAGGGCTACACAGAGAAACCCTGTTTCAGAAAGAAAAAGAAAAAAAAAGATAACGTCTCATTGTGTTGCACAAGATGGCTCTGAATGCCTGGACTCTTGTTCAGTCTCATGAGTACCTGAGATTACAGGTTTGCTCCATCCTGATCACCTTTTTGTTTATATCTTTAAAAACAAATAAACTCTGTGTAATGTATAACTTCCCCCTTCGAATAAAACGTTAAACTTACTTTATGAGTTTTTACTGTGCCTTGGTATTTGATTTTTACCTTTTTATGTATTTTATGTTTATGAGTGTTCTACTTACGTGTATCCCTGCATGACAGAAGAGGGCACCAGATCTCATTATAGATGGTTGTGAGCCATCATGTGGTTGCTGGGAACTGAACTCAGAGGACCTCTGGAAGAGCAGCCAGTGCTCTTAACTGCTGAGCCCTCTCTCCAGCCCATATAATATTTTTAGTAATATTTTTCAATGCATGACAGATTCACTACTGTCACTGTCAGTATGTTCCACCAAATTGGAAAAAGAACAAAAGAAAGAAGGGCATTTTCCTTCTGGTATCCTCCCTATTCCCCCTGGCCTGGTCTCCAAGGGCCCGAGCGAGTCCTGGCATGAGATCTGCACACACAATGGGCCTCTCTAAGCAGCGGACAGAGGAGTGTTGGCTGCCAGCTTACGCCCAGGCTCTAGTCACAAACATATCCCTGTGGCTAAAAACAGGCTCAGAAGATCTGTGCAAATCCCTGACTTAGCAGTAAGAAAAAAAGTTCTAGGAGGCATGCTGGGGTGGCTGAGGCCCAGCTGAACTCCCAGCTCAGGCCTGGGAAAGGAGGCCTACCTATGGGAAACACCTAGAGATCACTGGTGACACCAGTCCTTACTGGACATTCTCGAGGATTCTATATCCATCAAGCTGCCTTGCCAAGTTCACATCCAAATGACAGACCAGCCTTCCATGACTCTTCCAAGAAGCCTTAGGAGTCGGTTGGGCAATGGGGAAGTCGCAAACAATGTGGCCAGCGACTGGGCTCTCAGGGAACCAAGGCCCTGGCAAGATCCTAAGAGCCCTGGTTCCAAAAAGGGAAAATTGAGTGGCTAACTCATACAAAATCTTCAGAGTCTCAAGGAACAAGAACAACCCAGCATCGTTCTGTCCAATCACTGCTGCAGGGCAGACTTGAGCCCAGTTCCTCACCCAGCACCCCTCCCGCCCAATCAGCCTGTGGTGTTGCCTTATGAAAACGCCCCGCCCCCTCCAGGAGGCAGGTGGCCAAGAAAGCAGGTCAAAACAGACCTCAGGACTGGAAATAGAGCTCAGTGGTAGAGAACCTGCCTAGCATACCTGAGCCCTAAATTCAGTTCCAGAACTCCTGCCGCCCACCACAGTACAACAGGGAGCTGGGAAGGGAGGGAGAGAAAATGAGATTCAAGGAGGAAAAACTGGAAAGCAGAACAGAGTGATTAAGACATACAGCACACAGGCGCACACCTTTAATCCCAGTACTCAGGAGGCAGAGACAGGCAGATCTCTGTGAGCTCGAGGCCAGCTTGGTCTATAGAGCAAGTTCCAGGACAGGCTCGAAAGTTAGAGAAACCCTGACTCAAAAAAAAAACCAAAAAACAGAAAACAAAACAACAACAAAAAAAAAACCCCAGCCAGTCCTGGGGGCTGGAGGGCTGGAGGGAGCGCCGACAGTTCAGAGCTCATACTGCTCTTCTGGAAAACCCAAGTCCAGTTCCAAGCACCCACATGGGATGGTAACTCCAGCTCTAGGGAATCTGACATCTCTGGCATCCAAGGGCACCTGCGCTCATATACACAAACCCACATACAGACATACACCAACTAAAAATAATATGATTTTTTTAAAAAGAATCCAGGCCAGGCAGTAGTGGTGCATGCCTTTAATCCCAGCACTCAGGAAACAGAAGTAGGTGGATCTCTGTGAGTTCAAGGCCAGCCTGGTCTAAAGACCTAGTTCCAGGACAGCTAGGGCTGTTACACAGAAAAACCCTGTCTCAGAAAAAAAAAATCCAGGCATGGTGGTACAGTCTGTAATCTCCAGACTCAAGAGATGAAGGCAGGAGAATCAGGAGTTCAAAGTCAGCCTGGGATACTTGAAACTACACCAAATAATCAACACATAAAATGAAAGGGGAGATGTTCCAAGTACTTTTTTTTTTGTTAGTATTCTTTTGTTTGCTTGTTTTGAGTCTCACTGTGTAGTAGGCCTTCACTGATCTGGGACTATGTGTACCAGGATTTCACTCAAACTCATAGAGATTTACCTTTACCTCCGAGTACTGGGATTAAAGATATGCAGCGCTATATCCAGCTGCTACTATTCTTTTAGTAAGAAGTGTGAGTGAGTGTGTGTGTGAGTGTGTGTCTAGGTCTGTGTCTCTATCTGTATGGATCCCTGGAGCTGGAGTTATGAGCAGTTGTGAACCACTGACCTGGAGACTGGGAACTGAACTCTGGTCCTCTAAGAGGGCAACAAGTGCTCTTAACCACTGAGCTGTCTCTCAGCTCCCTCCCTACCTTACCAGACCTAGACTGTTCTAGCCAAGGATAACATTGAAGTTCTGATCCTCCTGCTTCCACCTCCCATCAAATGTCAATCATTCATCCTCAGAGCGATGTCTGTGCTACAGATAAATTGTTTTCGTCCTAAAGATGAGAAGGTACGATTAGGAACATGGCTCCAGTAAAATTTTGCCATCTATAGACTGAGGCTTCAAACAGCAATCCAGGCACAGTGGCATATGTTTTTTTGGTTGCTGTTATTTTTGTTTTTGTTTTTCGAGACAAGGTTTCTCTGTGCAAGCTTAACTGTCCTGGAACTCTCTCTGTAGACCAGGCTAGCCTTGAACTCACAGAGATCAGCCTGCCTCTGTCCCCGAGTGCTGGGATTAAAGATGCGCTGCTGCCACCACAGGGCTTGTGCATATGTCTTTAATCCCAGCACTTGGAAGCAAGAGGCAGGCAGATTTCTGTGAGTTCAAAGCCAAGCTAGTCTACATGTACATAGTCTACATAAGTTCCAAGACAGCCAAAACTAAGATAAACGAAAAGCTTCAAACAGCATAAACTAAAGAAGCTTTAACATCAACTGTAATTGATCCATCTAGATGTGAGCAGTCCCAGGAGCAGGCTCCCACTGTGATCAACTCAGCCACATCTTTGTGCCATTTTTTACTTTACCCCTTCAAACCATAAGCTTAATATAAATCCCACTTTCTTTTAAAAAATGCAATAAAATGTGATGTTTCAATTAATGTCAATTATTTTAAGTCACATTGCTGGCTATAAATATCAAAATAATAAAATGTCTGAAGTAGAAAGTCTCTCCATATCTATAACATGCATGATCTTATTTGTTGATTGTGCTGTTAAAGTATAATTGCTAGGGGCTAGGACGAATATATACATATATATATCACTGGACGAATGTTTCTTGGCAGGCAAGAGGCCCTGGGAATATGACTTTTTTTTCCTTTTTATTAGATTTACTCATTTTTTAATTTTTTAATGTATATTTTGCCTGTTTGTAGGTATGTGTACCACTTGTATGCCTGACGCTCCCAGAGGTCAAAAGAGGGTTTTGGATCCCCCGGAGCTGGAGTTTCTGGAGTTTCAGGTGGTTGTGAACATGTGGGTGCTGGGAATCAAGCGCAATCCTCTAGAAGAGGAGTAAGTGCTCTTAGTTGCTGAACCACCTCTACACCCCAATGTCTCTTTTATTTTTTCTTGAGACAGGGTCTCATTATGTAGCTCTAGCTGACCTAGAACTCCCTACATAGACCAGGCTGGCCTTGAACTCACAAAGGTCTTCCTGCCTCTGCTTCCTGAGTGCTGGGATTAGAGTGCCAGGATTCACTGCCTCAGACTTTGCCTTGATTATACTACACATGTAAATAATTTATATACTTAAGCTTTTAAGAACATACTAGACTGAGAAACAAAACTACTGTGCACAATGAAATAAAATGTATCAATACTAGTTATAGATGTTTATAGATGTGCCTAAAGTATCAAATAAAATAAAACTGAGTGGGAGTTGAGGTTTGGGGCCACAAGAATGGCAAAGGTGAGGATATGGTTAACTCAGTGATTAAGAGTGGATCATTGAGAACCAATGTGCTATACACATACATAGTACACAAACATACGGGCAGGCAAAACACCCATTCACATAAGATAAAAACAAATCTTTAAAAGTGGCAAGCTAGGCAGTGGTGGGGTGTGCCTTTAATTCCAGCACCTGGGAGGCAGAGGCAGGCGGATCTTTGTGAGTTCGAGGCCAGCCTGGTCTACAAGAGCTAGTTCTAGGACGGTCTTCAAAGCTACAGAGAAACCCTGTCTTGGAAAACCAAAAAATAAATAAATAAACAAACAAACAAACAAATAAATAAATAAGTAAGTAAATGAAAATGGCAAAGGTCACCCAGGGTCCCAAAGCCTCTTTACTTCTATGGTGGCATCTTGGAAACCCCTTTGGGGAAACTTGGCAGGATCTAGGTCTGGGACTGAGCTCAGCAGGTTTGCTAACCATGGCATTGTGCATCAGCCCCCACCATCTCTCAGTTCCTATTCTGGGCAAGAAGCCAAAGATACATTCTTCAGGGCCCCCACAGGCATTTGGAACTGACAGAGTGGAGTTTGAGGAAAGGGCTGAGCAAAGCAGAAATCTCCTGAGAGTGTCAAAAGGCAGATAACAAACAATCATATCACGGGGCTTATCCAACAATGGAGAAACTGAGACCCAGAGAAAGTGAGCATCTTCAAGACCACAAATGAACGGCTCGTGGAGAGAGTCACCCAAGTAAGGGTCTCCTCAAAACATTTCTCTGGTCCTTGCTAGATGTGATGGGTCACTACATAGTGGACAAATCTCAGGATCTGAGGCCCCTAGATGATAAAAGAGCCTGTGGTTAAAAGCTCCAGCAGCCCTTTATCTAGGAAGAATCCAGTCCCCACTCTTCCCTTTCCCTCAGCTACTCAATGGGTGGCAAATCCTGTTCACAACCCAGAGAGCCAGGAGTTATGGCCCTGTTTTAAGAGGAAATTAAGGTTTTTGGAAATGAAGTGATTTGTCCAAGACCACACTACTCATGAATGAGAGACAAGAAGTACAAACCAGACCTTCTGGGCCTTTTCTCCTTCCAGCAGCCCTGGATGACCCCAGGTAAGTCCGGATTCTATTTTTGTGCCCACACCCCGTCCCTCAAGGCCAGGCTGGAGCCACTTGAGGCCTGGGGGAAGCAGAAAAGAAATTAAAACAGTCCTTCCCTGGCTCTGGGCCCTGGTACTTACCCTCCAGCACCACCTCCTTGCCTGTCTTCTTGAGGGCCTGGACCGCTTCATCATGGGTGGCAGAGGAAAGATCTTCACCATTCACAGACAGAATGGCATCCCCAACAAAGAGGGCCTCTGTCTGGTCTGCTGCCAGTCCCTTGAAGATCTTGGAAATGAGAATAGGCATCTTGTTTTCCCGGCCCCCTGCACAGGCACAGAAGGAGGAGGAAACTGAGGCAGGTGCTTCAACACATGGGAAACTCATCAAGGCAAAATTGCTTCTGATTCAGTGCTGGGAAAGGGGAGATGGGCAAATAATGAGAAATAAAGAGAGGGAACTTAGACACACAGCCAGGCTTGGTGACGTGCAGCTGTAATCCCAGCATTCAGGAGGCTTAGACAGGAATGGATTGCCTTGAGTGCAGAGTCACCCAAAGACATAGAAAGACAGGCTAATGGTATATTTTCTAAATTCATAATGCTATAGTTTGGCTCCTAGATCCTTTGTTTAAATGTTTTGTTTGTTCACTATTTTACTGGGGTTTTTTAATGTTTCGGATTTTAAGCAATTTCCCACAGTATGAAAATTTACTGATAACCCCAATCTGGAGTTCATGGAAAAGCACTGGTTGCTATGACCTGAAATCACCTCTTCTACAATCATCAAGTTTTAGAATCCAGAACTGGGTGTGGTACAGAATGCCTGTTATCCCAGTATTGGGGAAGTAGAGGTGGGGAAGGGCAGTGGGAGGGAGGCCATGAGTTCAGATCAGCCTCAGCTATGTAGGGAATTTGAGGACAGCCTGGGATATATAAATCCATCTCAAAAATAAAGAAATTAATTAAATGGACTCTACTAACCAAGATCTACCCTGGAAAGGAAGGCCTTAAGTTCTAGAAATTTCATAAGTATATCTGCCAGCCTAGTCTAGTTTCAGGACAGACTCCAAAGCTACACCCTGTCTTGAATATGTGTGTGTGTGTGAATTTTTCTGATACAAGAAAAATTTCCTAAACTACTTTATTGTTAAAATCTCAAATGCCATTTTAAAGAATTTAACATGTATTTTGTGTCTATATGCATGTATACAAATACACATGTGCATTGTGGGGGTCAGAGGAAAACTTGCAGGAGTTGGTTCTCTCCTTCTACCCTCTGGGTACTGGAGATCAATGTGGTCATCAGTTTTGACAGCAGAATCTTTACCCTGAGCCAGTGGTTCTCGATTTGTGGATCAAACCCCTTTGGGGGTCACACAGCCCTTTTACAGGGTTTGTGTCAGAGAACCTTCATAGCAGTATTTATGTTAAAATTCATAACAGTAGCAAAGTTACAGTTATAAAGTAGCAACGAAAATAATTTTACAGTTGGGAGTCACCAGAACATGAGGAACTGTGTTAAAAGGTTGGAGCATTAGAAAGGTTGAGAACCACTGCTTCTGAGCCATCTCACCAGCCCTCCAATGTCTTTTGCTTGTTTTGTTTGTGGTTTTGTTTGTTTGAGAAAGGACCTCACTATGCAGCCCCGACTGGCCTGGAACTCCCTATGTCTAACAGGCTAATCTGAGACTCAGAGAGATCCACCTGCTTCTGCCCCTGGGGTGCTAAATTAAAAGCATGTGCCACCATGCCCAGACCAAATGCCTCTTTAAAATAAACAGTCAGCGGGGCTGGCCAGGGTGCTACATACTTGTAATCCCAGCACCTAGGTGGCAAAGGATAAAGGATTACCACAAATTCAAGAGCAGCCTGTTCCACATATGACATTTTATGACAATATGAGCTACATAGCAAAGCAGTCTCCAAAATAGAAAAATCAACACTCAACCCGATATAGATTCAAATCGGACCCTCAGATATCACATTCCTGACCTCAAAGTACTGAAGATGAGAGAATAGTGGCAGAGAGCAAGAGGGCATTGTTTCAAGGTTATATAAGTCGGTGACATCTGAGCCTGGAACACCTCTCCCAACCGCCCCCCCCAGGCCCCACAGTTGCTCAGGGCACTGCACAAGGCTTGAGGCCTAGAAGAGGAAGGTGTTTCTATTTATAGCTAGCCTCCTCACCTAAAAGTAAGGACTTCCATTCCATTTGAAGAGATGACCATTCCCAGCTGCCTTGGACTCAGCTGGACCCCAGAAGGGAAGTTACCATGGCAACAGGAGCCCAGTCTTCAATCTAGGAGGAACTGAATGAAACTGCTACTTTCCCTACTGTCCCATCAAAATATCCTTTTGATCACCTGGAAGTACAGATGTGCGTATTATCTCTGTACCTTGGCAAGACCCTGCTCCTCTGAGAGTCAGTTTGTCTGTCTGCAAGGTGGAACTCTATAGGAACTCTAAGTTCCTTCCTGCTCTGACGTATTAGGTATATTTTTTAATTGCTTTTTCCCCAGCCAGTCTATAATAGAGCTTGGAATTAAAGCTGGTGTCCACTCACTGTTTTCCCATTCCCCCTTTCGACTCTTGGGTTTAACTAACTAGGAATTTACCATTCCCTGGAAAGAACTGACTCCCTGGGCAGTCGTTGGGGCCATAAAGGCTCTATAATGAAGATTTAAATTCTGGTTCTGCTGTTCACAGACTGATTCTGGGGAAGTCATTATTCCCTTTTGAGTCTCGATTTCTTCACCTGAAAACTGGAGACTGAACTCAATGCCTTTCAGCACTGATGGTCAAGAAGAACCAGACCATGAGCTAAGTATAATGAACACAACACCTAGTACACAGTGGCATTCACCACCATGACCACTTCCTAATTTGGGTCAAAGTCTAGACAAGGTATCAATGAACACAGTCTGCCAGGAGGCCTGGGAACATATGGACACTTTCAATTAAAAAAAAGAGGCTGACAGTCTGTTGAGGGGGTGAAACTGACAGAGAGATGGACAGAAATGGTGAACCCAGCAGCTAGCAATGCACACGGATTTTAAACAACACATTTAGTTGTTCTGAGAGTACCTCCTGGCCTCTTTTCCTCTCATCACATGTTGGCAAGCCCTGTTCTCAACACATTCTGAGATAGGAAGTGACTTGTCCAAGTTCACACGGAGGTCTAGAACTCCGGGTGCAGCCTAAATGAGCTGGTTGGTCAGTTGACAAAGTGTTTGCCTAACATGGATAAAGCTCTAGGCTTGATCCCCAGCACAATATAAACCTATTTTAGCATCACATTGCAGTAATCCCAGGACTCTAGGATTCCTTCAGTGTTATCCTTTGCTACATAGTAACCATGAGGCCAGCCTGGGATACATGAGACCCTGTCAAACAGCGGTCAGTCTTGGAGACTAAGAACTCTCAGGAAGGAATGGCAACTCTGGGTTCACCCTTTCTTCCTATCCATGATACAAATGGGCAGGTGAGGAGACTCAAATCCAGCCATGAAGACACCCAGCCTATGCATATAACCTTCTGGAGTCCAAGATGTCTAGGTTCTTACTGACCCCTTCTCTGGGACCATGCCTGTGTCTCCATCCACACGGAGCTCCTAGACCCCAGGCCTTCACCTGTGCACCCAGGGTGTGTCTCAGGACTTATCCCTCCTTGTCCTAAGTAGTGTCCCAGGCCTCTATCCCCTTTCTCCCCTTCTGCCTTCCTCAGGATCCTCATGTCCTTGATACCCATAGCGACCATTTTGCTTCAACACAGAACTACGAACCCATGTCCTTGGTGCGCCCGCACACTTCCACACTTGTGTCTTCTGGGACCCCCTGGAAGACCTCCAACTCCCCAAGCCCCTTCCGACCTTGGTGCTCCTCCTTCACTTCGTTCCTTCCTCCCCTCAGTCTCTGCTCCACCTCAGACAGAAGGCTCTTGGCTATCTAGTTTCCGTGCTCTGCCAGGCCCCGTGACCACTGAGCACTTCGCAGCAGCAGGGACATCACGACCCCATGCCCTCAGTGCCCCCGCACCTACCCTTGATGCTGATGCCCAGCCCACCGG
>LOJH01048377.1:8129-19183 GCA_001685095.1 Ellobius talpinus
GAAACCCGGCCTTCGATTCCCAGCACCCCACGTGAAAAGTTGAACACGGCTGGGTGCTCACCTGTAGCTCCACCCACATGAGCAGAGCAGGCAGAAATAGGAGCGTCTCTGGGGCTGCTTAACTGGAAGAAGCAGAGCTCCACTTTCAGTAAGGAACCACGATTCCAGAGAATAGGGTAGAGAAAGAGAAACTGAGAGAAAGACTCCGACATCCGCCGTTCCTTGTGAACATGAGTACATGTACACATGAATGCTTGTGCCACACACACACAAATACACACACATATACATACACATACACACACGCAAAGACAAAGGCACATGAATGAGCCTATCATAATCAAACTCATGGGCTACAAGGTAAAGTTTGAAAAGCTTCCCGGGAGAAACCTAAAAAGAAACAACAAATGAAGCATTAACCTTCTCCTTGGCAACATTTGGTCCTTGAGGATGATGAAATAGCACAAAGCAACCGCTGAGCAGCAGGACTGCAAGACTGGAGGAGGGAGAAAAAAGGGAGGAAGGCAAGCGCTCTGAGGACCGCCTTACTGAGGACCGCCCTTTTGTGTTGGGATTAATCCGAAGAAGCAGTATTAGAGGAAGATACATAATCTAAGAACAAGAAAAGGAAAGAGAACCTTGAATAGGCTGGCAGAGTCCAGCAGACCCCCCCAGATAAACAAGGGGAGGATGCAATGACCTGATCAATTAAAAATAGGATAGGGAAAAGCGGGAAAACCAAATGAATAAAAAAAATAGAGAAGGATTCAAGTTGTGACACTAATCAGAAATCAACTAAATTATCCCATAAATGAGACGGCTGGAAGGATCTGCAGGAAAAACCTTGATTTGGGCAGTTTAAATGTGTGCAATTGCATAGGCAAGCCATTAAGAAAATATTGAAAGCAAATGTGTGGCCGAAGTTGAAAGCAAAAGACCATTAATATTTGATGAGGTGGAGTTTAATGTCAAAGTCCCTAGCCAGGAAAGAGAGGCTTTAATAAAATACATATTAGGAAGTATATACCTTCTTCAATACATCTCTACTAAGATATTACATAAATGTCATGTATCATGCAGCATACACAACAGAAGCTAAACATAGCATGACTTTTTTTTTAATTGACGGGTGTCATAGTGCATGCTTTTAGTTCCAGCACTTGAGAGGCAGGGGTAGGTGGGGCTCTGTGAGTTCAGGGCCAGCCTGGTCTACAGAGCGAGTTCCAGGTCAGCAAAGGCTACATAGTGAGACTTTGTCTCAAAAAAAAAACTATTTAAAATTTGAGACACTGACAAAATAGTGCTTCAGTTTGAAGCCTTGGTCTATACTTCTGAATATTATATAGCTCTAGCTCAAAACCCCTCCTAGAAAAGTTGCACAGTGTAATTTGTAAGGTTTCCTTCATGGTCTACGTTATGGGCTGGCTGCAACCCCCTTAAAAATTCATGTGGAAGCCTAGTTCTTCAGAATATGACAGTCTTTGAAGAGAGTGCCTTTGAAGGAGGAAAAGTGAACACTGTCATTACCATGGGCCTAATTCAATCGGACTGGTTCACTTCCAAGAAGAAGAAATTTGGTCCCCCAAAAAAAGAGACTTCAGTAGTGCTCAAGCAAAGAGGAAAGGCCACAGAAGACACAGAGAAAACAACCTGTGGCAGGTCCATGGGAGAGACCCAGTCTGCAAACACCACAGACGTTAACTTCTAGTCTTCAGACTGTGAGAAAGTAAATTCGTGTTGTTTAAATACAAATCTGTGGTGTTTTGTTACACCCACCTTACCAAACCAACACAATCTACAGTGTGTGTGTGTGTGTGTGTGTGTGTGTGCCTGTGTATATCTCCACAGACAGGTAAACAATTCATGGATCACTTATAAAACTAATCACACGTAAAAATGTCTATTTTTAAAGAAAGATGTCAGGGGCTGGAGATGTACTCAGTGATAGTGCTGTACAATGGGAAGAAGAGAAGGGGGGATGAAGAGCATGGACTCCCCAATTAAATGCTGATATAATTATAAAGAAATAACAAGATATTTCCTTCCCCCAACAATCCCTAGGAAGTTAAATTGTTGGGCAAACGTAGAAATCAAAAGAAAAATAAACTATCTAGAAAGCCATAAAAAATGGCACAGTTTTAACCCTAAAGGAGCATAAGGGAGAGAAGGCTCTAGAACAGGGATTTGAAAGGTTAAAGCGAATGGAAGCAAGGAGACAAAACACTTGGCATTAAAAAGAAGGCCCCACCATCTCAGAGATTCTCAGTAGAGTTTCTCAAGACCAATGCCTTCCAGCAGAGGTGCTTCTGAAGGATGGTCATGTGATGCTGATGCACAGGACTGGTTGATGCCTCGCACAATGGCAAGCCACCCCTAGCTTTCAGGTACCAAACACCAGCGTCCCCGCAATAAGGAGACCAGCGAGACATTTGCACGGCTTAAAATGTCAGAAAGAACAGGAGATTCCAGCACCACGGACACCAAACGAAATGGCTCTAGTTGAATCTAGTTTATTATTCAATTAAACCATAAGATAGAAGGAACAGAATGTACTAAGACAGTATTGGTTAGTAATTAGCCCATGTTATCAGGCAGGAAGACTTAATACCACAAAGCTGTCTGTATCCACACCCATTTCTAGACTTAGGATATTTAAACGCAACTTAAATTTGACTTCCGATATGATATTTAATTTTCTTCCCATAATGACAATATTTTTATGTGGGAGAATAATTGCATAAAACAAGAAAGCAAAAGACTTCAAAAAGAGATTTGCTTGCCAGACATCAAATTTAGCATAAACTTATTGGCATTTAGACCACCAGTACAAGTCAAGAAAAGTATGTTCACACATAAGGACATCTTATACATGAGGGGTAGCATTTCAGTTCATTGGCTAAAAATTAAAAATAATAATAATAAATAATTCGTATTATTTACACAGAAAATTTTTATACTCATTTTTCATCTCATAAAACAAATTTAATGTGTCCTAAAGGTATGAATATAAACATCCAGTAAACAAAAATATTTTGAGAACATCTAGAAGACTAAATGTATTACTGAGGAGAGGGGAGACATTCTTTAGCTGGCTAGAAAGCCCAAGAGTATCAAAGACAGGATGGGATGGTTAGCAAACCAGCTCTAGTTAGCTCCTTTGGAAGAGTGCTTATCGGGTATCTATGGGGAGATTTGATCTCCAGCACTCCATAAAACTGGGCGTGGTGCTGTGCTGCACAGCTGTAACCCTAGAGCTTGGGTTATGCAGGCAGAGAGAGGTCAGGACGAGAGGCCAGCGTGGACTATGTGCAACTCTATCTCAAAATAAAAACAGCAAAAATCCCTCGATCTACACTTGGAAGGAAAAGGTGACACTAAACATAGCCAATGAGCAAACAAACTGAAAGAAAACAGTGTCCTCTAACAGAATAAGCGGGAGGTATATGCCACAGTTCTTCCCACAGGAAAAGAGAGGAGGAAACTCAGGAGAGGAGCCTCTACCCATGACCAGAAAATGTTCAGAGATGTTCGACCACCACCTACTGACTCTAAAAGCTATGAGAGGAGACAGCATCTGTGTCCATTGGGTTGGCAAAGTTTAAACAAACAAGAATCATGCTCACCAGTCTTCACACATCCACTCCACATTTCTTCAAAAAGGAAAATGTGGAGGTCATGGATAAAAATGTGTTTTAAAGAAAACGTGAATTTTTAAAGCATTTTTTTATACCTCACACGTATTCTTGACTCCAAAAGCTTTCCCTCTGGGATGATCTAATGAAAAGATACAGGTTAAGGGGCTGGAGAGCTGGGTCGGTAGTGAAGAGCACAGACTATCTACCCATGTGGTGTGTAAGCAAGGGTGTGGTGAAACCACTGAATTGGATGGACTACTCCGTGGATAGAAAGAAAGGTTTAGTTGGTGAATTTAACCTACCAAGGCCATCTCCGTGTGGGGAGGGCACAGAGACCAGCAAAAGGCAGGGAGAGCCTTGTCAATTTGAAGGAAAGTATGTTGTGGAGGGGGGAGGGAGCCCATGAGCGCTGAAACAGCCTGGGAGCTGGAGTGGTGGGGGAGGTGGGTGTGAGCTTAGGAACTAGCATTGCAAAGTGGGTCTGTTACAGGTTTGTTTGTGTTCCTAGGGAACTAGGTGCCCCATTGCCAGAGGTAGTTGATTGTGGGGCAGGTAAAAGAGGTAATGGCTTTTCCTGACAAGCAGAAACCCTTTCCCAAGATCTCTGGGGAATGCTGCCTGTCAGCTTTTGTTTATCCACTAGCAAGCCTTCTGTTTACCTGGTCAGAGTACATCCTGAGCTGAGCCTAAACTGCCAGGACATTGTCGACAGCCACTGCCATTATGGAGACTCAGGTTAGACTTAACATGGAGGACCTGGGTTCCATTCCCAGCACCCACACTGGGCAGCTCATAACCCGTGTCACTCCAGCTCCAGGGAGATCTGAAGCTCCTAACTTTTGCAGGTTCCTGTACTCAAATGTGTATTCCCACAGAGAGGTACATGCACTATACCACAGGCAGCATGCAATATACCAGGGAGGAGTTAAAGATCCACCAGCTGGGATACAAGGTGCATCCACAAAGCATTTTCAGTGGCTTAACACAGATGAGAACATGCTGCGAAGAGGGTATGGCATTCATACTTCTGAAAGTTACATAGTTACAAACGTTTGTACGTGATTATATGGTGGGAGTTTTCACTGATGGTCAGTTAAGCAGCATCTGGGATCAGCTTGGAAACGCCCTGTGGTATTCCCATGAGAATTCCTGTAAACTGGATTAGCTTCAGCATTCACCTGGGAAGAACTTCCTTGGTTAGGATCCCTGGGGTAGGAAGACCAACCATGGTGGGAACGTTTCCTAGGATGGAGTCCTGAGCAGAATAGAGAAAGTGAACTGAGAACCAACATCGGTCTCTGGAAACACACTGAGAGCAGCTATCTCAGGCGCCTGTTTCTAGGGCTTCCTTGCTGTGACAGACTGTACCTTCAAACTGGGAGCCCCATAAATGCTTCCTCCTTTTAGCTTCCTTTGCCAGGATGCTTTAACTTGGTAACAGAAAAAGTAAGCTATATTATCATCAAGACAAATAGGAGCATTTGTATTATATATATATATATATATCATTGTATGTTTGTCATATGATATATATAGAACCCATTGTATGGAAAGAGTGCACAGCCATGTAGAGAGTAAAGGAAGAAAGATGAATAAACTTCACTAAAAGTTTTAGAATTAAAATTGCTAACATATAGCATAACATTTCAAGTATGCATGTCTTATTTTGCTGTTTTTAAGCTACACTTTTTGCCTTTTCATATTTCTGGCAGCTGATGGATCTGATGGCTCACAGATAAGGGGCAGGGGTTTGCCTTTCATCATTGTACATAAACTAATGGCACCTAAGCGTAGGAGCTACGATGTGATAGCACATCACGCTCTTTGAAAATGCTTTCAACTCAAGTCAATAACGACGCATCCAATTGAGCAGTAGAAAAGACCTTTACAAACTAGTCCTTTCCACGTTTCTTTAAGTGGGTTTTTTAAAAAAGGCATGGAAGGATAAAAAGGGACCCATTAGGACCCATCCAGTGACCAATCGCCCAACAGTGTTGAGTGTATACATGGATCGAGGGGGCAGGAGGCCATGGATTGAAATCCACACATTTCACCAAAGGCTTCCCTGACCCCTTAGGAGCTCTTCGGCAACAGGAGAGAGGCTATAGAGAGCTTTACAGCCTTGATAGTCACTGCTCTGGAGATGTCAGACCCTGACCTGGCAGTCTTCCTTCTTATACTCTAGAGGCTGACAGCAGACAGCATTCCTCAGGGGGCTGACGAGTGGAACGAATGCCCAGAGCAAACTGAGTTTGGCCACAGTGCTTGGGAAGGAGAGCCCTTTGTTGGAATCCCTGTGTGCCCATTTAAAATGCTCCGCCTGTATGATTTCACTTGGGTTTTTTCCAAAAGTCAGCATTCAAGAACATGAAATGTGGGCTGTGCCATTTTCCCATTCGCTTTAAATTGTAATGAAGGGGCTGAAGAAATGGCGCAGTGGTTAAAGCTCTCACTGCTCTTCCAGAGTTTAATACCCAGCACCTACAACGCAGCTCACAACTGTCTGAAGGTACCTTCTGGTGTGCAGATGCACAAAGCACCCATATACGCAAAACACATAAATAAATGAAGTTCAAATTATAGTTAATACGCAGGGAAAAGGATGATTTTTTTAGAGTACTTCAACAGTCAAGGTACTTATACTGATCCACAATTGGATATTCAGTATAATCCAAAGGTCCAAATGGTGGTTCTATCCTTCTTCTTCGCCTCACATCATCTATCTGTATCATGTCTAGGCTGCCCTAGCTCACAGGTAAAAGGTGCTGCTGGGACAGAATAGTTTTCTTTGCATCACCATTGGAGGCTCTCTTCAGTGGGGCCAGTGCTGTCACTGGTTCTTTTCTTATACATTAGTGCTGCAGATTTTATCTCAACAACTGCTTATGAATCATTTCCTAGTCCATTTTCTGCTCATGCTGGAAGCTTCAGGAAAATGGAGAAAGAGATTTAAGCATGTTGTTATATGTGATTAATTTCTAAGGTATCGCTAAATGATAAACATTTGAAATTTGAAGTTTTAGGAGAAAAGATGATTAGCACTTTGAAGACACTTGCACTCGCCAATAAGATATAATGGAAGAAAACCATCAATATTGGGCCTTTATAAAGCAATGCTTCCCTTAGTCTTAATCCTTACACTTCTGTGCTTATACTCCACAAAGAGATAAGAGGAGATGAGCAAACAAACATGAGAATAGTCCTTGATTGATACTATAAAGACAGTTTTAAGTTGACCAATCAGAGAAAGGCCAGGACCAATAAAAACCATGTGGGGAAAAAAAACAAAAACAAACCAAACAGCTTTTAATGTAAGGAGATCAACTGGGGGCGGGGACATGTGTGTAAGGAAAAACTAGAAATGAGATTGAAGAAACATCCTTTCCTTCTGCTTTTGAGAAGTGACAGAGACAAAGAAAGTAAGGCTGTAGCATATCATTTGAAGATGCATTGCATTTGTTGATGCTGCAGAACATGTGTTTAATGATGCAAAGATGTGTTGCATTCTTTGACGCTGCATTTGTTTAACTCTGTGAAGCTGGGTTACTTTGCCTGCCTAAAACACCTGATTGGTCTGACAAAGAGCTGAACTGCCAATAGCAAGACAGGAGAAAGGATAGGCAGGACTGGCTGGCAGAGAGAATAAATAGGAGTCAAAATCTAGGAAGAGGGAGATCTAGGAACTAGAGAAGGAGGAGGATTCCAGGGGCCGCCCCCCAGCTACACAGCATATCATGGAATAGGGTAGATAGGATAATGATAAAAGCCAGAAGCAAAAGGTGGATGGGATAATTTAGGTTAAGGATAGATGGCTAAAAACAAGCAAAGCTAAGGCTGGGCATTTATATGTAGTAACAGTCTCATGCGTATGTATTTGAGAACTGCGAGGCAAGACCCCCAAAGAGTAAAAGGGCAAAGAGTAAAAACAACCAACAACAGATTCCCTGTGATTTTTCTAAGCCCAGATCCTTTGTGTGGGTCGTACAAGTTGTGAACCTCACAAAGGCTCTCCGTTCAGAGAAAAAGTAGAACTGAAGGCAACAGGTGTACAGACCTACAGTTGTTTAGAAACAGGAACGACTTTTCTTTGCCTGGAAGAAAGGGCCTGCCTGTAGGGATGACACCTTTCTAATCAGCACGTAATGTGTTTAATTCTTCATTGCTCCACTCGCAGAGAAGCAGAGCCTATGGAGAAATCCGTGTTGTACTTCTTCAGCAGAACAACGTTGGGAAAGCCACAAAATGGCAGCCTCTCTTCACCAGTACAACGTTGGGAAAGCCACAAAATGGCAGCCTCTCTTCACCAGTACAATGTTGGGAAAGCCACAAAATGGCAGCCTCTCTTTCCTGCCCTTTGAAAACCTGAATATTGGCTGCCCTGCTGTGAGGAAGCCTAGGCAACTTAAAAAGTATTCCATCCAGATAGCATGCCTGACAGTCCCCGGAAAGGGCTGGCCAACAGCCAGCCGTCAAAGATGCGACTCATCGGTTGAGCCCCCGACTTTCTTGACTCCCCACCCGGGGCCTCAGACACCATGGAACAGAAACACAATGCCTAAGCACTAAGAACTATGGCTGCCCCCTGCCACTGTTCTCAGGAATGGCTGATAGAGAGGCACCAGCTATGACAAACACACTCCACATGGGAGCTTCTCAGTTCCCATGGGGGTTCTCCCCAAGCCTCCAGTTGCCTTGACTTGGCCTGTGCCAGGATTCAGCCACCAGCTTGAATCTTCAGGCATGCACCATCACCATTCCCGCTTCGTGGAACCAGCTGTCCTTACCCTCTGAAGCTCGCAGGCCACATTTTTAGCTTGGCAGACAAGGGAGGCTTTTGGCTCACCCTTCCTGATTGCCTCATCCTTCTCCACTCCTGCAGACTCTTGGCTCTAGGCATTTGCCTATGCAGATGCTTCTCCTTCCTTCGATTTCTCCTCCCTTTCCACCTTAACCTCCACAGCTGTCTTCTCTCCCTTCTTATCCAGCATTCTAATTTCAGTGCCACTAGCAATTCAGAGGTCATTTAAATCTTTTATCCTGAACAGCTTATAAAATGGGAAGCAGCAACATTACCATCCCAGTGACTTCCACTAGAGATTCCAGATACATCTCCCTCCAATGGCAGGAACAGAGGAAGCAATTCTAGACTCCTCTACCTTAATAATATACACCATCACATGAAGAGCTCAGATAGAAGCAGAAGAAGCCATTATCATAGAGATGGACCACGTTGGCCCTCTCCCAGCATAGCAAGATCCAACATAATAGACTTTGGGATTCTTTAAACTAGGACTTTGGAGTAAGCAAAAAATGGAAAATAGCCCAGAAATCGCATTTACCCTTCCTTTCTTTGGGCTAGAGGAGGTGCTGCTGAGTGGGCAGCAATATTAAACTCTCAGCCTCAGTTGGCTGCGGTGGGCTTTGGAGATGATGACATTTTGAGCTAAGCTTCCATGGCTTAGGAGGAATTGCTTAAGAGCCGTGTGATGAGGAACTCCTTCCTTCTCCAATGACAGCTCTCTCTTACCTTTGGTTTCTTCTGCGTTATAATCCCCACCATGAAACAATTAGAACCACATTCACACACAAAAAGGATAGCCTCTGTGAAAATAATAAATTTGATTTAGGGGGAAAATGCACACAAAATGAAAATAAATGTTGGTCTCAAATATAATCGTTCAGGTATTAAAAAAGGAATCAGGTTTAATCTTTCAAATAACACTGGTTAGGCAAAAATGATAGAATGTGAATGTCAAAGAGACTCGCAGGAATAACTGGGAAATTGATAGACAGCCTGGGGTTTCTGAAACACTTCTTGCAATCCCAAACCCATTCTCGGACACAGTACAGGCTATGGGCATTGCGTGGGGAAATAAATATTTACTTCAGACTCAGTTTTGAAATTTGCATGCAAAAATAAACAGATCTTTCCCCAGTGCCGAAAGTTCTAGCACGTCAACAAGTATTCTGACAAGGGAAAAAATTTAGCTCTCCGAAGGGAGTAGTCTCTGTCTTACTCTCCAGAGGAAGTGGTGTCTGTCTGTCTCACTCCTCTCTATCTGAGGACCTGTTGCCTTTTCCTTTATTTTCTCCATTGATCCATCGCCTCCACGCAGGAACTTTCACTTCTGTTCTTGTTACAAGTCTCCTTGAAACCAAATAACCTATCTATTAGAGTTGTTGGACCTTGGTTCTAGAAAGTTGAATCCAGTCTGGGACTTGAGAGCGAATTATAATCCAAGGCAGGCTCGAGCATCAGTGTCTTCCAAGGAGGCAAAGATGTGAGACAGAAGATAGGTTTCTGAAGATGAACAGAAAGGAAGAATATTCTGGAAAGGGATTCTGGAAACAAAGATCTCAAATGGAGAAGAACAAAAACAAGCTCACCCCGGTATACTGCTTTCAGTACGGGGCTCATGGGGAGAAGGGACAAGCAATTCAACTGCAAAGCCAGAATTCAAATTGCAGAGTGACTTGGGATGACCTGACAGAGGGGATCAGCCTCTACTCTGCATGGCAGAAAGCCAGGGCTTGCTTCCTCTGATGAGCTTTTGAAGATTCAGCCCCCTCTCAATACAGCCAACTCTCTTCTTGCCGTTTGTCACACTTAGAAAAGAGAATATGCTCTTTATTGCACTCTGTGTCATAGAAGTGGGAAAGAAGTAATATCTGTCATTAAACCATACACATTGCCAGGATTGCTGTTAATGAATAACTAATGTTCATGATGCTGAATGAAAATAACATTCAGTTCTGGCTATCTAAAAGTGTATTTCAAAGATTATCTTTTAGATGAAAAAGGGACGATGACCTAAATATAACTCCACTATAAAGTCCTCGAAGTAAGTCATTTGAGACAGAAAATCTTTATCACGGAGATCTTTAAGAATCTCATATAAACACATTAAATAAAGCCTGGCTGGCAGGCCTTGATTTGGCATTTCTTAATTTTCAGCTAAAATGCCTTTAAACTCACAAGAAAACACAAAAACCCAGCCTCAGTGGAATACTGTCCGGGGTGGAGTAGAGTGTGTACCTCTGGATACAGCAGAGCCGCTGTGCGGGATTGAACAGGAATGACCCCATGGGCTCAAAGATTTGAATGTTTGGTCACCGGGGAGTGACACTGTTAGGAGGTGTGGGATCATTGGAGTAGGTGTGACCTTGTTGGAGGAAGTGTGTGACTGTGGATCGGTTTTGAAATTTCGGATGTTCAAGTTAGGCCCGGTGTCTCTCTCTTCCTGCTGTCTGAGAAGCCTGCTCTAGAACTCTGAACTATTCTCCAGCATCATGGCTGCCTTCATGCTGCCATGCTCCCCACCATGAAGATAATGGACTAAATGTCTGAACTGTAAGCCACCCCAGTTAAATGTTTTCCTTTATAAGTGTTGCTGTGGTCATGGTGTCTCTTCACAGCAA
>LOJH01048378.1:1729-14769 GCA_001685095.1 Ellobius talpinus
TTCCCAACATTTCAGTACATGTGTGGGCAATTGTTAGGTCCTTGGTTCCCAGGGAGGAAGGGGGGAGCATTACTACTGAGACTGAGAGGGCTCAGAATTGTCAGAAATGACTTCAGAATTGTCTTAAAGTTCTACAGTTGGCACACCATTCTGTTGACTGAGGTCTTTCTTTCCTGCCTGGTTCCAGCAGTCGTTAGAGAAATCACACAGAGGTCTACATTAATTATAAAGTGATTAGCCTAGTAGCTCAGGCTTCTTATTAACTCTTATAACTTATATTAGCCCATAATACTTGTTTGTGTTAGCCATGTGACTTGGTACCTTTTTTGGTGAGGCAGTCACATCTTGCTTGCTCTGGGTGATGGCTGCAGACTGACGAATTAACCCATTTCTATTAATCTGCATTTCGCCACGTAGCTGTGGCTTACTGGCAAGGTTCTGGTGTGTATGTCCCCAGCAGCAGCTACATGGCTTCTCCCTGATTCCACCTACTCTCTCATGTCTTTTCCAGCCTGGCTATATTCTTTTAAGCCATTGGCCAAAAGCAGCTTCTTTATTCATTAACCAATGGTATACAGAGGGGAATCCCACAGTGTGTTTACGTGTGTACATGTGTACACATGCATGCATGTCCTCTTTCAGACCAGGTTGCAGTCATTGGTCACACTGACATAACTATCATTTATTCTTAGCCTAGCAAACACCTGCCTCAAGTAGCTTACCAAAATAGCTGACCACTATAAACAAGATGACCGTGGGGTTTTACACACTGCCAGGAGAGCCTTTGGTGCTATCCAGGTTTCTTTTAGAGAGACTCCGGTGTTGCCCTGGCCAGGGAGTGAATGCACAGACAGGTGGTTGTGCTCTCAGCTGTCTCCTCTGCTTGCTTGACTTTGAAGTTGGTGCTTGGGGCAGTTGTGTGGACCAGTAACATTTTTGCCCTGACCCTGACCTGCTTTCTGGGCCCAGAATAGAGGCAGAGGAGCCTTCTAAAGGATGTGTTAGAAAACTCTAAGTAGGAAGGACTTATCTTGGTGGGGAAACAACTGTTTTATATTTCAGGCAAATGTGTTTGGAGAAAGCAGTGGTCAGCTACAGAAGTTAGATTCCCTTGAATTCTGGGGTGGTAAGGGGTCTTACCCTGTTAAACAAAACATTTCTTGTCTCTGCTTTTTGCAGGGTGACAGTAGTATCCGCTATTTTGAAATCACGGACGAATCCCCGTATGTCCACTACCTCAACACATTCAGCAGCAAGGAACCTCAACGAGGGATGGGCTACATGTCTAAGCGGGGACTTGATGTCAACAAATGTGAGATTGCTAGGTAAAGAATTGAACCCATAGTGTCCAGTGTTCGTAAAAGAACAGACCAACTCCAAGACTACCTTGGGTGTATTTGGAGCTGATTGTAGCATGTGACCTTGTGACTTGCAATGGAACAAAGCAGTTATACCATTCGGTTCCGTGTTTCACATGCTCACTTCCTTCGTTCTGAGTTGTGGGTAGTGTTTCCTGATGGACAAGTGGGTAAGAGCCTTGTGCCTTCATCTCCCAAGTGCTAGGGTTCCAGACCTACACCGTCATATTTGGCTTCTTTTTCTTTTTTAAAAGTTACAGTACACTNGGGGGGGGGGGTTCACACTTTTAGTCCTAGCACTTAGGAGGCAGAATCAAGTGGATCTCTGAATTTGAGGCCAGCCTGGTCTACAGAGCAAGTTCCAGGGCAGCCAGGGCTACACAGAGANGGGGGGGGGGGTTCACACTTTTAGTCCTAGCACTTAGGAGGCAGAATCAAGTGGATCTCTGAATTTGAGGCCAGCCTGGTCTACAGAGCAAGTTCCAGGGCAGCCAGGGCTACACAGAGAAACCCTGCCTTTAAAAAAAAAAAAAGTAGATGGTGCAATTGGTAAAACTCTGACCTTTTGAGTGTAAATTAACTACGGTGCACACCTGTAATCCCAGTGATAATGAGATGGAAGGTGGAGGAAACAGATTCCTGGAAGCTCGAGAGTCAGTGTTCCAGGCCTCAAACGAAAGGTGGAAGGCAGGGCCGGCAGAATTTCTTAGTGGGTAAAGACACTGGCCACATGGACCTGACAGCCAGAGTGTGATCCTTAGAACCCTGTAAAAGTGGAAGAAGGAAACTGACTCCATAGTTGTCCTCCGACCTGCACATGTGTGCTGTGGCATGTACACCTATATACTAATACACACAGAAATAATAATGAACTATAAAAATTATAAGAAGAAGGAAAAGAACCTGCAGACCAGCACCAGCAGTTGTCTCCTGAGCTCCACACATGTGCCATGTGTGCAGAAACACAAGACACACACATGAAAACCCAAAGAAAAAAGTGCTGTTTATGTGTCGCATGTTCAGTGCCTTGTGTCTGGGGACACAGTGAGTTACCGTAGCATGGCACTACATCTTTCACAGACCCTCACACTCGCCATCTCCAGCTGCAGGGATGACCTCAGTCTGTTTCCCCTCTGTAACGGGAGCACAAAGCCATGTGGAGGTCTGGAACAGCAGATGAGGTAGTCAGTGACGTGTGTTCACATCCCATGGATACTGCGGAAAGTAGTCTTGAGCTGTCCACCCTCTGCTACTTTGTTTTTGTTTCTCTTCTGAAGGTTCTTCAAGCTTCATGAGAGAAAGTGTGAACCTATCATCATGACTGTCCCCAGGAAGGTGAGTGTCCAGGTCTTTGCCTATGTGTGTGTCTGTATGCCATCTGCATGCCTGCCTGCTGCTCAAGGAGTTCAGAAGGTAGTGTCAGCTCCCCTGAAACGTTGAGTGCCACATGGGTGCTGGCAGTCAGACCTAGGTCCTCTGCAAGAACAGCAAATGCTATAAGCCCTGATCCACCCTTATAGTTAGGGTTTCTGTTGCCTTGATAAAACATCATGACCATAAACAGCTTGGGGAAGAAAAAGCGTTTCTTTACAACTCTTTGGTCACACTGTAGCCTGGAAGCAGGAGTTGATACAGTAGCCATGGAGGAGCACTGCTTGCTGGTTTGCTCTCATGACTTGCTCAGTCTGCTTTATTACAGCACTCAGGACCATCTGCCCAGGGGTGGCTCCATTCACAGTGAATTGTGACCCCCCCATTAATCATCAATCAAGGAAATGCACTATCGGCTTGTCCACAAGGCAGTCTATGGCATTTTCTCAGTTGAGGTTCCCTCTTTCAAAATGACATAAAACTAGCCAGTCTACCATCTCTCCAGCTCCACGTACCCAGTTTTTAAGTCACTTATGTTTCAAAAAAAAAAACTCAGATCAGTGTGATGGCACATGCTTGTAATCCTGCTATCCAAATTATAGGAGAATAAGTATAGAGTGGGGACATACAGCTTGAGGTAGAACACTTGCCCTGCATGCATGCGCACAGGACTTAGTCCTCAGCACTACAGAAAGATGAACAGCTCAGGAGAGCCCCAGCCTTTCTCGCTTACCAAATGTTGCCCAAATACCTGTTGCAGTCTGACCTCTTCCAAGATGACCTGTACCCTGACACAGCGGGGCCGGAAGCTGCGCTGGAAGCAGAGGAGTGGTTTGAGGGAAAGAATGCAGACCCGATCCTCATCTCCTTGAAGCATGGGTATATTCCAGGCAAGAACAGGGATCTCAAGGTGGTCAAGAAGAACATTCTGGACAGCAAGCCAGCTGCAAATAAGAAGTGTGATCTCATCAGTGCTCCCAAGAAGACCACAGACACGACCAGTGTGGTAAGGAGTGTGTACTTGGGGCTGGACTTGGTGTGTCCTCTGGAAAGCTCCGTGGTGCAGAGCAGTGTGCAGGGACTAGGTGACCGTGGTTTCTTGGCTAGCCGGCACTGGCTTTGAATTGCCTACTGTACTGTCTGAGAGTGGACAGGATCCCTGCAGGGTTTTGTTCATCCCTTTCTCCAGTAAATCATCATGGGTTCAGGGTTGTAGGAGCCAAGAAGTGAGTGTTCCATGAGAAGGACATGGTACCCGTGGGTACTGCATAGTGCTACAGTGACTCTGGGGTAGCAATAAGCACGACCTTGGCTAGAGCCATAGGGTTTGGGGGCAGCCCAGCCTACCACCAGAGGGCACTGCCACCACAGGAAAGGATAGAGAGCGAAGGAAACCACCTGGACCAGAGTGCCTGAAGAAGCTAGTGCTTTGGGCCTTGACCAAGAAGTCAACATCTGGACTTGGTGCCCTAAGGTTTCTTCCACTGAATAAGCTCAAGTGAGAGAAAATAGGGCTTCCTCAGAAGACCTANTCTGTCGCTGAAGGAGTCTCCCAGAACAAATGGGGGCTGCTCCTAACAACCAGAGGCGTGAGTGGGCTGTAGGGCTTTGCCCAGCTAGGTGTGCAGGTGAGGACTGGGAGCCTCACTGAGCACTGCATTTTCCTTGTGAACTCCTCTGTCTCAGGAGTGTCCATGTGTCTCGGAAAGACCTGATGTCCTAGCTGTTCCCAGAGTAGGAATGTCGAGCTAGGTTTCCCGTTCTGCCCTGTTAGACTTCATTAATGCTGTTGGTCACCTTTTTCTGTTTGTTTTCTTAGCAAAACGAAGCCAAATTGGATGAGATTTTAAAAGAGATCAAATCCATAAAAGACACAATCTGCAATCAAGATGAGCGCATTTCGAAGTTAGAGCAGCAGCTGGCAAAGATGGCGGTCTGAGGCCCGCCCACCTCCACAGTTGGCAGCTGCTCATTGGTGTGCTCCAAGGGAGGGCAGAAAGGGAGGCACTGCCATTTGGAGACATTCCATTTCAAATCTGTCAGCCAGTGATAGGCCACATTCCAGTAAGAACTCAATTCCTCTCCCAAATTTGCAAAAAAAAAAAAATGAAAGCTGAGCTTTTTATCAAGAAGCTTTTTGGTGTTTGACAGGCCCAGTGACGTTGAACTTTACTACATTTAAATGCCAGATATTCTGAATTTTAGAAAAAGCACCCAACCCAGTGTCCTGCCCACACCTTTTGAGTGGGGCCAACACCACCTTTGCTCTGTGTATTTCTCCCTTTTTAATGTTGCCAAAACCAAAAGTAGCTTTTTTTTCTTTGTACTTTGCTACTTTGCAGTATTTGTGTGGTTGGTTCTTTTGGTTTTTCCCCTTCTTTATTTGAAAGGGACAGCACTGTGTATGTTTATAAACTAAATGAAGATGAGAAGATTATTTTATATAAAGTGTCACGGGAACAATCAGCGTAGCCACACAGTGCTGGCTCAGTTGCAGCACAAACCCAGTCATCTAATGACTGTCCAGCAGGGAGACTTGAGAAATCACGTGGACACACACACCACCCTCCACTCCGTTGAGTCCTCGATCAAACAGCTCTTGTCCTCTCTCTCCTAGGAGTGGGTGGTTGTACAGATGGAATTTAGATTCTTGATGTTTCACGTGATTATGATCTAACCCAAAGTAGCATGTGTTTCTGCAGCTTTGTTCTACATAGGCTCTGCTGCTTCCGTCCCCTCCAGCATTGTGGTTCCATTTCAGTCCATATTGGACAAGGATGCCCAAGACAAGAGGATGCACATGTGTTGAGGTGTTCTTGTCCCGTGAAGCAGCTTGCCTTGGCCCTTGGGCATGGTGTGGGGCTTGAACCCAGGAGCTGTGAGTGGAGCCTCTGCCTGGTGGTCGTGTTTCCCACATCTTCTGTCCCCCCTCCCCCACTCTGCTGCCTCCTATACCTGGAGCCCAACCACTTCTGTCTGCCCACTGCTTGTCAGGCCTAATCAGTGTGCAGGATATGACCTGAGGGCTCTTAAACATTGTGACTGAGGGAAAAGTCCAGAAGAAAGTAAAAAGGGGGTTGTAGAGATAGGCTGTAGCTCACCATGGGCAGGCACTGTCCTCAGTGCCACACAAATCAGGCTACTGTTCCCCAGAACTGATCACAACTGTGGAGCACTGCGTTCCCTGGACCTACAGAGGACAGGCTGAACCTTACCTGCCTCCTGGGGCAGCTGGAACTTAGCTCCTCGTGTTGCATGTTTGTGAAAGGAGTTGATCACATAGTATTAGGGGATCATAGAAGGCAGGCACAGTGCTGGCTGCAAGCAAATCCACAGGGTATCAGGACAGGCAGAGTGTGGTGGCAGATGCTTAGAGTGTGTGGGCTGGCTGGGTAGTGTTGTAAGAAAGGTTCGCAGCCACCATATGGGCTTGCCAGCTCCGTAGCTCCAGGGTGTCTGCACCTTTGTGGGTTTGTGTGTCTGTCTCGTGTTTTAATGTTGACGTGGATACTGAGATGTGAAGAAATGGCTAGAGCGACTCACAGGCACATGGCGTGGACAGCAGTGTGCACTGCTGGGTGAGCATCCTTGTTCCAGGATTCGGAAATGTGCTGGAGTCTGGTGGGATTAATTAAGTAGCGGTTGTTGGAGCTGGTGATGGAGCACCAGAGGGAATGTGGTTCAGAGAGAGGAAGGAGCGAGGAGAAGCCAGCGGCCACGGTGTGTGCCAGGCTCAGAGTAGGCATCCGCTACGTGCTGGATCTTTCCCTGTCTTGTCGCTGTCTTCCTAAAGCCGTGACACCAGAGGACAGTGAACTGCTCCCAGATCCGCTCTTATAGAGTGGCCATAGTGTTCTGTCAAACCACTTGCTTCCATTTTCAAAGATAAAAGACATTGATTACAATTGTGTGCTGTGTTTCTTTGACACCTCACTCCTCTGCTGGACACAGGCATGCTGCCGCAGCTGGGCGACAGTACTCTCTGAAAGTAAGTACTAGGAATTGGGGTGGACCCTGTGCTCCAAGGAAGGGTGATCAAGAGGGCCTCAGAAGCTGGTGCTGTGGTCCAGATTCTCACAGATCTTCTGGTAGATCCTGCCTCCAGCCTTGGTGGCCAGTGTGGCCTGAAGCCAAGCTCATCTTCTGTTTCTTCCCTGGATTAGGGAAAGGATGGTAATCCCATGTGCTTTGGAGGAGAGAAACACCCAAGCTGACCACTGGGCCTCTTGCAGGGACAACAATGGCCAGAATGGGGGTTGGGGGAGCTGCTCCCTGGAATTTTGAGACAAGGCATCATGTAGCCTAGGGTGACCTTAAATTTGCTGACCTCAAATCTTCCTACCTCCACCTTCCAAGTGCCTGGGATCACAGACGTGCTCCACCATGCCTGGTTCGTGTGGGCTTTGTGCTTGTTCAACAAGCACTTTACCTACTGACTGAGCCACACCCTCAGACCTGACTTTTGTTCTAGTGTTTTTGTTGTTTTATTGTTGTTGTTTAAGACAAGTTCTCAATGTTAGGAGTAGGGGCACATACCTATAACCCCATCACTCAGAGCAGAAGCAAGGCCAGCCTGGTCTACATAGTGAGTTCCAGGATAGCTAAGGGTACATAGTAAGACCTTATCTTAAAAAGAAGAAAGACACGATCTTGGGTAGCTCAGGCTATCTTTGAACTTCTTGTATGCTAGATAGCCTTGGGCCTCTTGCCTGGGTAACCTGAGTAACTGGGGAGCACATGGGGGGGTTAAAGCAGAGTTTTCAGTAGAAGAGAAACCTTGCCTGTGCTTTGTGTTCCAGCAGGTTCACTGTGTCTTCATTGTACCCTCTGACTTCTTCTTTTCTATTGCTCCATCCCCAGTGACATTTCAGTATTTGTAGGGAAGAAGCCTCCGTGTTTACCTTTTCTTGGTGCTTATGATGTGATGAGCAAGTAACAGGAAACTCACCCCCCCACCCCAGGTCCTTCCTCCTGAGCAGAGAGGGAACAGCAACTGGTTTTCCATGCGCCTGGGAGCGGAAGTTGGCGGGTCTCTCTCTGGGGACCCCAGCTGTGGGGAGTGGCCTGGTAGTCTGTTTACGGCTGGCCTGTTGTCTGGTTTTGGCCACCTTGATCCTCTGCCAGGAGACCTGACAGTTCTGTGTCGCTAACTCTCAGACAGACAGACAGACGTTGTCTGGAGAGAACTTACTTTTTAGGGTTACTTCCCCCCCTTAGTGTTCTGTGTTCAGGAAAGCTTGCTGTTGTGTCTCAAGGAAGCTGTTAACTGTAAGTAGCCCTGTCTCCTGCCAGCGCAGTTAGGAATCCTGAAATTGTCACTGACTCATGGACATGATTTTGTGGTCAGTGGCACAGTTTACATTTGTTGCCCGGGGTAGACAGTAACCTCCAAAGAACGCTGGAGAGGTGGGTCCTTTACTCCATCACTAGAGGTCACATGTGCACAATTCTGGAAGGCAGGCAGGCCCACAGGCAAGTCCAGACTTAGCATGCATAGCTTTTACCCTCACTTCTCTCTCACCAGAGAGCTTCGCCCTAAACATCAGTGGGGCATAAAGGCTTAGAAGGTGAGAACTGGCCCCACAGTCACTGGTCACATTCCTGTAATGCCTGTGACTATTTAGTCATTTAAGAAGGATATTGAGTAAGAAACATTTTTTAAAAAAAAGGTGGTAGTTGGGGCTGGAGAGAGGGCACAGCAGTTAGGAGTGTGTGTTTAGATACAAAAACGTGGCTCCATTCCAGGCAATCTGATGTCCTTGTCTGGCCTTCAAAAGCACCTGCACACATGTACTCAGCACAGACACACAAATACACATAAAAATAAATCTTAGAAAAAAGTAGGATATAGTTGATTCTGATTTTTGCCTTTAATATACAATATTTATTGTATATGTACATAGCTGACTGGATATGGCTACACACACCTAAATCCCATCACTCTGGAAGATTGAGAGTTCAAGGCTAGCATGGTCTATAAACCAAGTTCCAGGACAGACAGGGCTACACAGGTTTTTCAGACCCTGTCTTGAAAAAACAAAATGGAAGGGAGGAGGAAAGCAATAATAATGATAAAAGCTGGGGTGTTTTTTTTATTGTTATTTTGCCTTGTTTGTTTGAGAAAAGAGCTCACTCTGTAGCCTTGGCTGGCACAGAACTCTTGTAGAGCAGGCTGACCTCGAACTCAGAGATTCACCTGCCTCTGCTTTCACAGAATTAGGACTGAAGGTGTGTGCATACTTGGTGGTATTTGCATTTTTAAGTAATTAACAAAAACCTATAGGAAGACTTTAATGAGAAGAATCATGAAATTCAAAGCCTAATCTTTGTAAACAATTGGAACATGCTGGGGCTGACAGCTGACTCAGCAGCCGAGCATGTACTTCTCAGCACCCACATCAGGTAGCTCACAACCAGGGATCCCACACCCACTTCTGGGCTCTCTGAGCACCTGTAATTTGCTGCACACACAGAAAGATATACATAATCAAAAATAGAATGTAGGGTATTTTAACTTGAGCATGCCTTACATTGTGGCTTTTTCCTGAGTACTCGGAGATCTGAGTGGCATTAACTGCTACAAAACCTAAAATACTGCTGCTGCTGTCTTAGTGTTTAAAACACCACAGTCAAAACCTGCTTGGAGAGGAAAGGGACTCTTTCATCTTACACCTTGTAGTCCATCATCCAGGAGAGTCAGGGTAGAAGCCTTCTGTAGTCAGTGTTCCCTAGAACAGTGGTTTGCAGGATATGCTCCAGCCAGGCCAGCAATGGCTGCGTCCTGGGGGAAAGTCCAAGAGTGCTGGTTACTGCCCTCTGCTCAGTCTGCTTTCTTATACACCCTAGGACCAACTGCCCAGGCATGGCACCACCCACAGGGGCTGGGCCCAGGTCAATCTTACATTTTCTCAACTGAGCGTCTCCCTCCCCAAAATACTCCAGTTTGTGTCAAGTTGACAAAACTAGCTAGTATAATTGACTCCTTGTCAGCCTGGCACACAGACACCTCACTGTTCAACTAGAACCTTTTCTTCCTCATTTGTCCCCGAGATGGCACATTAATATTAATGCTGTGATATAAAACATTCCAACTTTTAAAAAGTCCCACATCCTTTGAAGACCCAAATGTTGCCAGGCAGTCGGGAGGCAGGTGGATCTCTTTGAGTTCAAGGCCAGTTTAGTCTACAAAGCAAGTTCCAGAACAGCTAGGACTGTTACACAGAGAGACCCTGTCTTGAAAAATCAAAAATAAATAAATATTAAAATGTTAAGTTGAGTCTCTAAAACTTAAAAAGTTTAACTAGAGATTTAGCTGAGGAGTTAAGGGCTCTTGTTTTAGCAGAGGAGCTGGAGTCAATTCCCAGCATCCATGTATTGGCTCACAACCATCTCTTAACTCCAGTCCCTGAGGATCAAATGTCCTCTACTGACCTCAGTGGACACCACACTTACATGTGGTACACAACCATACATGCAGGCAAAACACTCATATACGCAAAACAATAAAAGTCTTTAAAAATTAGGGGGAAAAAGCATTCAAAGTCTCTCTAGAATATTCAAAAATCTTTAAAATTTCCAAAAGTGTCTGTAAAATTCCAGTCTCTAAAACACTGTAGTCCCCTATAAGATCGAAACAAGTTAAAATACTTTTTTACTCCCATGAGGGTTGAACCAGAGCACAGTTGTGATGAAATCGAAGTGTAACGATGTAAAGAGTTCAATGCTTGACTTCTGGGACCCACTCATGATCCTCTTGGGCTCCAGAGGACCCAGGCCCCTTGTCAGCTTCGTCCTCTGCAACAGGCAAGAGCTTGTCTCAGGCTGTGGCCAGCTCCAATCCTCAGCTGCTGCTGCCCATGGTGGTTGTTCCACAGTACTGTGATCTCCAAGATGTCGGGGTTTTTTACTGCAGCTGGGCTGCACCTCCAATAGTCTCTCCTAGGCTCTGCAGGGAGCCTGACCCTGCCTCTTGGTGCCAAGCCTCCCCTGCTCTCCATGATACATTCATGCTTCAAAACCAGTAACACCTTGGAAACTCTTACACGTTGCCAAACTTGGCCAGCATGAGATGCAGCCTTAGCTACCTCTAGACACGGACCATAGCTTCTGTGTGCTTACTTGAGGAAATAATCCAAATTTACAATCCTCAGTAGGATCACTGCTAATTTCACAGTTCCAGATCACCAGCATTGATTGTCCCAGCAAAGCAGAGGTTTCACTTCGGTGGTGCTGGTCTCTCCTTACTCACGTACTTAGGATTATTCTGCCCCAGCTCACTAGAACCACACATTCTTAAAGCTCAAGCTAGGGAGTGGCCCTAATAAGAGTGTTTAAGGAGCTCTCAGACTTCCCTCTGAAACTTCACAAGCCAGGGAAGCAAGTTTTCAAGACACAATCCTGGAGGGGGACCTTACCTCCTACACCCATGATAATTGGGTATGCAGCCAAGACCCTGGTGGATCTTCAGAGAAGGACTGTCTCCCCCAGCGACCTGGAAAGGGCCCCTTTTGAGATCTGCAGTCTGTAGTGTGCTCTGCTTGGCACAGGTTCCAGCTGGTGCCTCAGGAAGGTTATAGGAGGTGTGTATTGCTCAGGCTATTTATTTTTATTTTTTGGCCACTTTTGCAGTTCACGATGACTTCAGCCTCCTCATTGCTGGGATTATAGTGCATATTTGCATGCTTGGCTTTGCCCTGCACAGCACAGCTTCAGGTGGGGGGAGAAACTATTGCCCACTTTCTGCTGCCTCTGAGGGGATGCCCTACACTTCAGTCTCCAGTGTGAAAACAGCTTCAGGTGCTGCCCATGCAGGCATTCAGAATCTGGGCTTGAAAGGGAACACACACCCAGCAGGGGTGACACACATCTCTAGTCCCAGGAGGCAGAAGCAGGTGGATCTCTGAGTTTAAGGCCAGCCCAGTCTACAGAACGAGTTCCAGGACAGCCAGCGCTATGCAGAGAAACCCTATCTTGAAACCCTATTCCCCCCCCAAAAAAAGAAAAGAAAGTAAACACTCCATACCCTGTTCCTGTTTGAGGAGGGAATCGAATCTGATGGGGGGGAGGAGACAGTAGCCATTTCCCCTTCAGATGACTCAGATGAGCAAACCTGCAGGCCACCTGGAGGGGAAGATGCTGGGAGTGGGAATGAATCCCTCCACCAGCCAGGACTTTCAGAGCAAAATAGCCCTTTTCTTTATGACACCTTCACCATCAGGAGATGGAGAATCTTGGAAATGCATAGATGGCGAAGACTATCCAACAGGCCTGGTTTTAATTTTTCAAAGATTTTTATTTTTAATTATTATTGTGTATGGATGCTTTGCTTGCGTGTATGTCTATGTACAATGGATTTGCCGGCCAGAAGAGTTCACTGGATCCCCTGAAACAAGTTACAGACCATTGTGAGCTGCCATATGGGAGCTGGGGCCTGAACTCAGGTCATTGTAACCTATGTTCAGCAAAGCCAATGGGTACTGGAGCTCAGCAATGGTCTAACCTGGGAACCAAAGAATGTTTGACACTATTTATCCCTCTCAAGTTTGTCTTATGTGCTCCTAGACATGATAAACATGGGGGAGACGTCCTGCCAGGAATCCTGTTTGCCCTCCTAAACAGTCATATTTTTCTTTCTGAAAGGTGACATTCTGGGGACAGTATGGGAGCATTTGAGCCTGGGGCTATCTCCCAGGATAAGCAGAGTCCAGTCTTGGTGGCCATACTTGGGGAACTGGTTTGGATCCCATGACTCCACAGAAAGGTTGGGCCTAACAGTGTATGCCTGGGGCTAGAGATGGGGAGACAGGAGGGTCCCTGGCGCTTGCTGGTCAGTTAGTCTAGTGGAATCCTTGAGATCCAGGTTCTGTGAGACTAAATAAGTAAGATGAAGTAATTGAGGAAGAAACAAGGAGCACCTATGATGAGGACGGACAGCAGGAGCACCTGTGATGAGGACGGACGGCAGGAGCACCTGTGATGAGGAGGGACAGACGGCAGGAGCACCTGTGATGAGGAGGACACGGCAGGAGCACCTGTGATGAGGATGGATGGCAGGAGCACCTGTGATGAGGACACGGCAGGAGCACCTATGATGAGGACGGATGGCAGGAGCACCTGTGATGAGGAGGACACAGCGGGAGCACCTGTGATGAGGAAGACACGGCAGGAGCACCTGCGATGAGGACACAGCATGAGCACCTATGATGAGGACGAACGGCAGGAGCACCTGTGATGAGGAGGACATGGCAGGAGCACCTGTGATGAGGACGGACAGCAGGAGCACCTGTGATGAGGACGGACGGCAGGAGCACC
>LOJH01048379.1:0-13040 GCA_001685095.1 Ellobius talpinus
TCTTCTGCCTAGCTATTGGCCACTTTGCTCTTTACTAAACCAATCAGAATGTACCTTGGCAGAGACACATCGTCACAGCCTGCAAAAAGATTATCCCACAACAGTAATGTCATAGGACTCTGAAATAAAGAGTGGGTTACTCCTAGGATGAAGTCATCATAATATATCATTATGGGACCTCACAGTGTGTGCCCTGAGTGGCTATATCCTGCTATTACCTCTTCCTGTTTTTTCTTTACTTTCTGTCTGTCATAAGAGGAACAGCTTTCTTGACATGGTTCCACTACAACTCTCTGTCTTCCCACAGTCCCACAATCTATGGGATTTCAACTGCAGGTTGAAATCTCTGTATTTAGGAGCCCTTCTCCCTTATGTTTGTGTCTGGCAGGCATTTTGATCACAACAATGAGGTTTCTCACAAACACAAGGACAGTGTGGCACATTCTGGGCTGTTTCTTAAACAGGATGTGTGCTTCATCTCAGCTCAGCCATCTTTGCGCTGCCATGTCATATTCAGAAGTAATAAACCTCTCTATCAAAGAGGAAAACATTCTGGATTATCTAATATTATGACGTCTTCCTTGGCATCAATGCTCTTTGCTTATTCCTTCATCCTCAAATTAATTGTTTTACCTCTAGGTGTCTAGACAATAACATTACAGTTGAGCTAAGTAATTGCCTAAGATAATTGCACTTAAGTAGCAATTAACTCTCCTAGTTGACATGTGATTGTAAACAATTGTCAAGTTTATTAACTGATCACAGTGTTGTCTTCCACAGGAGGCAACAAAAATTTCAAGGTGAAAAGATGGCCCAGAGGCAAGAGAAGCTTTTAAGAGAGAACAATGGGCAGGGATTTCCCTCTGTTGTCTGATAGTTTACCCCAAGAGTTACCCTTAACCCTTTATATTTTTATAAAAATAAATTATATAAATATAAATTTGTACATATTTCTATTTTGACACATAATTTTGATAAGAATCTAGCAAATAACCTTGTCACAGATGGGTCTGAGAAGTAAAATCTCCATGATCCTTACTATAAGCCTCTCCTAACTTCACTGGCTAAGTCACAAGTCTCTCAAACATGCACTCTCTATTCAGGGACTGAAGGTGGGCACTGTCAATGTCAACCACATAATGGGGTAATTGTTACAGATTCAGGACAACTGATTCCCTTGCATTTAGACAGACATTTTCTGGCATGCTTTAAATGAGCACACAGGATCAACAGCATCTGTTAAGTTCCTTTTTGACTTCTGATGATCAGCAGCTAGGCTGTCTCTCTAGAACTTAAGATCAATGTAATAGCCAGATAATGTCTCACTGTATGTTAATTCTCATGTTCGCTTTTCAAAAAAACTCTGGAACAATGTGGAGAAGAGCTAATATAAAGGAAGAAATTGTCATGTATCTGTCTTAGGATTTCTATTGCTGTGAAGAGGCTCCAAGACCATGGAAACTATTACAAAGTAAAACATTTAATTGGGGTGGCTAACAGTCCAGAGGTTTAGTGCATTATCATCATGGTGGGACATGGTGGCAAGCAGATATGGGACATGGTGCTGGAGAAGGAGTTGAGAGTTCTGCATCTTGATGCACAGGCAACAGGAAGTAAACTGTGTCAGTGAGTATAGCTTCCACACAGGAGACTTCAAAGCACCCCCCCACAGTGACACACTGCCTCTACCAAGGCCACACCTACTTCAACAAGGCCACACCTCCTAATAGTGCCACTCCTTATGGGGTACATTTTCCTTCAAACCACTACACTATCTAACACAAAACTGCATAAACTTGGTGTATCTTCACTTCTGCACAAATAAAATTAGGCAGATTTCACAATGCTTGTGCAAATGAACCATCAGGTTTCTCTGTCATGGTACTTTATCGTCGTGGGTAGTGGGAAAAGAAACAGAAAATATGCCCTCACCTGACACAGCAACATAACCTGCAAACTGATGGAATTCCTACAGCTCTTCCCGAGTGACAGACACAGGCATCCGTGTTCTGCGGTCGAGAAGCTGTTGTATATAGTTTTGCTCTCATAGTCTGGGGAATGATGAGAACTGTGATGGGAAATTGTGGTTGACAGTCTGACCAGATCTAGAATCAGCTAGGAGTGAAGCTGCTAGGCACACCATGAGAGATGTCCCTTGAGTCACTTATCTGAAACAGGAAGACCCACCCTAACTAAATGTGGCCTGCATCTTCCAGATGAAAGAGATTTTGCTCTGCCTCCTTGCTGGCAAGTGCTGCCACTGCTCCTGCTTCTGGTATTCTTGCCATTTATGATTCCTCTCCTGCCTTCAGGATCCATCTTCTTCAGGCTTTTGAGTGGAGATGAGTGTGGTTCTCCAAGAATCTTCTAGGCTCCAGGAGCAAACTAAGACTGTTGGGGAATCCAGTCCCATAGCCAGAGCAGCTACTAGCTTCACAGTTTCTTCTTCATGAAGAAGCCATGGGTAGACCATTCATTGAAAATATTCATTACAGCTGGGTGGTAGTGGTGCATGTCTTTAATCCCAACACATGGGAGGCAGGAGATCTCTGTAAGTTTGAGGCCAGCCTGGTCTACAGAGTGAGGTCCAGGAGAGCCAGAACTAAACAGAAAAACACTGTCTTGAAAAACAAGCAAACGAACGAACAAAAAAAATCATTATTGTGATTCTCTTTCTCTGGGGCATGGGTTAACAGCATCTAAGTACCTCAAAGGAGTCTAATTCTCTTCTTTCTTTGAGCTAATGTCAATGTCCCCAAATCCATTAAACCTACATAGTTATGGAAATCCTGCAAATGTGTAATAACCTGCGACTGTCTCCCAGAGGCTATCCATAAGGACACAGCCAAATTGCTTCACCAATCAAAGCACTAGTTTTTTTGATTAAAGGACTAACTGGACAAAGCCACTGCCAGGAGTCTCGACTGTCTGAGACTGCAGAGTGGGGTCAGTGAATGTCAGACGACATTCTTTTACTTCACTTTAGATTTATATCATATTTAAAAGCATCTTAATCACTCTCTGTCTTGCTGCTGAATTCGACTCTCCAGTTCACAAGCTTCTAGAACTAACTTAAAGCAATTTTCTTCTTGTGACACATCATGAAGACTGCTCCTGTCTGATTTATACGGAATCACTTGAAAAGAGAGTTTTGGCTTACAGTGACTGAGTCATGAAGTCACCTAAGCCTGCTCTTTCTTCTTCAGCTAAAATGAGCTCCATTTTTTTCCTTCTCAAGCTGTAGTGTTTCTTCCTTCTTATATGTCAAATTAATCCTTGCCCTTAGAATTATGATCACCCAGAGGAACCTTAACTTGCTTGGTAAAGGATTTGTTGGAGTAAACAAAACATCTGTTTTCTTTGACATTCTATTCTGCTGCTGGCTTGAGTGTGCCAATCCTTTTGAACTAGCAACACAGCTTCTGCCTCCATTTGGGGACCTGCCATTAATGGGGAGAGCTCAGGTTCTCAAAGAGTAGCTTCAGTTAGCCAGATAGCCTTACTTAGGGAAGATTCTGTGTAAACCTAGCGACGGCTAGCATGTTTGAAGCATTAGAAGCTTTGCACATTGAATTATACAAATCTCTCAAGAAGCTCAGTGAACAGCAGTGGCTTCAGTCTCTGCTAAATCTTTTGTGATTTTCCACTTGAAAGCTTTGCTAGCATTTCTGTTTCTTGGGCAGTGCTTTGAAACCCAGCTTCAGTCATTTCCCTTCAGAAGATTCCAGAAATAATGAGTATGTTTTATTTGGGGACACTTGGTTGCTGGTCCATTTTTTTTCTTTTTGTTTAACCCTATAACCTAAAAGCTCTTATGATGACACGTACATAACAGAAATGTAAATAAGTAAACAAAATAAGTCACACTCTCTCCTCATAGCTTGCTCCATCAGGAAACTCTCCTAATCCAATTGTCAATGCACCAACTTTTGATACAGTTTGAAATTAATCAGACATATACCTGTAGCTTTGATTTGGTTTCCCCCTTCTAGCGACATGGTTTGCTTTGGTCTCTGCTGCTAATATTGGTCTCTTTAACATTAATACTTTTAAAAGGGTTCCATATCATACATGTAGCCGGATCTCATTGCCTAGAGTGAACGGATGGATGGGCAAGAGGAAATGCACTCTTTTTCCTATGCCTGCCAATGTCTGCTGTTTAAGATATGTACTTACTGTAAGCAAATGCACATCTCCATGTATTTATTTCACTTCTAGATTTTACCTTTAATTTTCAAATAATAATCATAAATTCAGAAGGTAAAGGTGACTTTAGGGTGTAGATACACTTTTTTTGCTATACACTTTTTTTGCTAAAAAGTTATATTTTTGTTTTCTTTTTTTCATAAGTCCAACCAAACTGCATTCCAAAAGGATATTCTAATTTATACTCTCACCAACAATGCAGTGGAGACATCTGTTTTCTCCTTTTCCTACCGACATTATTAGTTTTTAAAAATTTGTCAATCTAGTTGGGAAAGAGTGTCATTTTGCTGTGTTTAAAATTGCATTTGAGTGTAACAGTGACAGCAATATTTTACATGTTCATGTGATATTTCATCTCCATTTTTATTAATTACCTATCCATAACTTGCATTCAATTTTCTGCTTTGCATCATACAGTCATAAATCTCATAGCAATGTTCCAGTCAGTGATAGACATATAAAGATAGAGAATCCACCAGATTAAAATAAAATTCACAATTTCCTATTGCTAGTAACTTGGTACCATCATAACATCACAGTGCAATTTATAATTGTCATAGTCATCATGATGCTGCTATCAACAAGCTATTGTGCTGCCAGATATGTAAAAGTACTGCAAATATAGCTATATACAGCACATAGCGATAATTAATGACTACTGCTGATTTTATATCAAATAAACTAATTTTAGCCAATGCTTTTGCTATTAAGGTTCCCATTAGGCTGTGTTAGGCTGGCATCTCATGTGGACAGCACACATTGTGTCTTCAGGAACACATTGAGTTTTTCACTTACACTGTTTGGGTTTGTGTACGAACAGCCTATGATGCTGATATGCTGATATGCCATGGCTTCTCTTAGTGAGTGTCTCAGAATTTATCCCTTTGCATGACATGTATAACTGTGATGTATGTGAATTAAAGGTATTTAGGAAGCCTATTCCTTCAGTTCATTAGCATTTAAGTTTGTTCTTGTGGAATATGACTTGCAGTCAGTCATTTCCAAAGCAGGTAAGATTTTTGTCTTAATATATTTCCTCTCTTCTAAATTGTTATTTTCAATTTTCATATTTTATTCCTATTAATTTCTGTGGGTTTTATTTTTTGTATATGCAATGACATAAATATCAAAACTTATTTCCCTCCAAGTACAGTTGGTTTTAAGATATTTTATAAATACTCAATATTTTACTCACAGATTTAAAATGAAAAATTAATAAATACCAAGACTGCACAGTTACACAAATCCATTTCTTGATTTTTTTCTACTTGTAACTGAATTTTAATCAATTAAAATAATACACTCACTTTTAACTAATGTAATTTTGAGTATGATATGTTTCAAAATATTCTTTGTAATAGTCATAGACTTTTCTCTTCATTAGGCTCCAATTTTAGCATATCATATTTTATAAGATAATACTGATGGGTGGGATAAACTGTGATTCTATAAATAAAGGTAATCTGGGAGCATCCGTTGCCTTTAAACTTCATATCAATAAATTTTATGTGCCAATTTTATATAGTAACTGTTAAAATGAAGTTTTTTTATTCTTTTAACATATCTTATCATTCCTTAGCATTTCACATAGACCTCTTTTGAAACTGATCTTCATATCAGAAGGTTGATTTCTATTTTTTATGTATCAATTGCACTGATATGAGGAATGATACTGATCTTGTAAACGCAGTAATCAAAAATCTTATGTTGGTGTCTAACAGGACTCTGGGGCATTGCAGATGCTGGTGAGATTTATTGGTATTTTTCCTATCATCTTCTGATTTCTTGAGGGTAATGACACCCAAGAGCCAGATTAAGAATGAAATGTGCTGGTGGTTTGTCTTGCTCTGTCCTCAAGCATTACAATGTTTTTTATAATTGTTCATTGATTATTTTCCTTATATATTTCATACAAATATACCTTATCAGTTTATAAAGTATTTCCCTGAATTTATTAGCAAAGAGGTTAGGATTATTCATTTGAAAAGTAATCTATTGTATTTGATAAGGTAATCATGTTTTCTTACTTTATTTCATAGCATAATAAATAACATTAATTGATTATATTTGGTTATCCATTCTTTTATTTATTCTTCAGCAATGTCTGACTCTTCAAAGTGTACCATTCTATTAAACTATAGATACTTTTAATGACTGCATATTTTTTCAATTTTCATAACTATATCCATCAGAAAAATGAATGTATTCTTTATTCTTCAGCTGTTTTTGTTTAGTATTAGCACCATGGTAATTCTGAATTCATGCAATAAGTTTGAAACTCATTATTTTTTTCTTTCTGAAGTGGGGTATATGTAGACTAGCAGATTACATCCTCTGTCTGTGTAAATGAGTGGACTGTTTCCAGGCTGAGGGACTTTCTATTGAACTTCCTTTTGAGTCCTCTCTGTTTTTCAATCTATGTGTTTTTCACTTTGAAGTCAATGTTGTTTCATAATACTCTAATAACTATTTCCTAGGTAATAACCCATTGTGTTATCACAAATGCCTAATGCTATTGATGCTCTAATGTGAGACACATTTGTATCAACAGACCAAGGTACACGTCAGTCTGTCTTACCGCTCTGTTGCAGAATTCATTCCTTATACATGACAATTAAGCAGCCTATTACTCTGAAGGCTATTATAAAAAAAACCTTCAATGATACATCAGTTATTCATCCACAATGAGGCAGAAAAATAACCTGTTTAAACAAAACAGAGGTAGACAACATCACAAAATCTTTACAAAATACAGATAATCCATATTTAAGATCATTAAAACCGAAACCAATGTTTAAAAAAGAATCTCCAATAAATTTTTAACAAAAAGTAATTGACATTGAATCTCAAAGAACTGCCATTAACTGTCCTACTATAAATATTTTCTTCAGTGTAACAGGCTCATGTCATTAGGTTTCATTTTCTGGTTCCCATTGTATGTGAGTGTGTGCATGTGGGATATGGTGTGTGTGTGTGTGTTGTGTGGTTTGTCTGTAAGGGTTGGTATGTGTGTGTGTATTGTGTGGTGTGTCTGTAAAGCGATTGGTGTGTCTGTGTATTGTGTGGTGTGTGTGGTGTGTGTGTGCTGTAGTGTGCTTTTGTGGTGTGTGATGAGTGTGTGTATTGTGCATGCATGCATGATGTGTGCATGTTTGTGGTGTGTATATTGCAGTGTTTGCGTGGTTTGTGTATGTGAGAGAGACCTTGTGTTTGTGGTATGTGTGTGAACATGCATGTATGAGTGTGTATGTGAATACATGTGTGGTGTGTGAGCCAATGTGTGTGTGTATTATGTGTGGGTATGTGTGTGATTGTCTATGTGAGTGTGTATGGTGTTTGTAATTGTCTTTGTGAATATGTATGGTGTGTGTGTGATTATGTGAGTGTGTATATGATTGTCTATGTGAGTGTGTATGTGCACATGTGTATGTGATTGTACATGTGAGTGTGCATGTGTGTGTGATTGTGTAAATGTGTATGGCATGTGTGTGTGATTGCCTATTTGAGTGTGTATGGTGTGTGTGCATGTGTGTGTGATTGTCTATGTGGGTGTGTATGGTGTGTGTGCATGTGTGAATGTGATTGTATATGTGAGTGTGTATGTGATTGTCTATGTGTGTATGCACATGTTCGTGTGATTGTCTATGTGGGTATGTATGGCATGTGTGTGCGTGCACACGCGCGTCCGTGTGTGTGTGTGTGTGTGTGTGTGTGTAGGGGAAGACTGTCAATGAAATAAAGCTCTCAAGAGGTGCTCATCTCTTCCAGGGTGTTCTCTTAGCAAATATCTTCAGGAGAGTTTGAGAATTATTTAAAACCCTGGACTCAAGGATTAGGTAATTTATAGGAACTATTTATTGTAGCTGTTTTCTCCAAAGGCCACTTACATCCAGGATGTTACTAATTTATACAACTACAGGAAAGATGCTAATCAATCTCATAGCAACTGTAAGGTAGAAAATCATGTGCTTAGAAGCTAGAGGGAGGAAAAATTAGAAAGGCTAAGATTCAATTAAATGAAAAAAAGTAATTTGTTAGGAAAAACATAATGGCTTTTCCATGCTTTGTGTTTTCTGTTAGTTCCTCCCTAGGGTGGCAGTCTGTGTATGAACAGGGCTCTAACTGGGTGCAGATGGCTCACAACTGGTAGCTGAAGGAGAAGCAGGATGGTGGACAGAGAATCCCAGCTTAAGAATTAGGTTCACTGCATCCCATCAGCACATTAGAGATCCCCTTTGAGTCCAGCTGTTGCAATTTCTCTAAATTAAATAAATGCTGCTCTTAGGGAAGTTTGATGCACAAGGTAATTTAATTAAATTGGCCATGGGTATCAATATGACAATTATGAAAATACTGAAAGAGTTGAACAGTGATATAAAATTGACTGAGGATGGGAAATCGAGGTGCAAATTAGGATTAGAGCCAGGAGAAGGTGTTTAAGGAAGGTGAAGGTAGCCCCAGGGTTTGCTATTTACTCATGCTTCCTTTCCTTCCCTCTTCTTCTCTCTCCTTTTTCATTTATTCAACACGTACTTAGTAGATGCCCCTACAAAGTAGTCTAAGGAGAACTGAGAAAGCCATGGGTCGTGCCTAGAGGAGCTTTCAGCCTGGCACCCTCCATCTCTAATGCACGCGCTATAACGCTGTGTATGTCTAGGGTTCCTTAGACAGAGCAGAAGTTCTAATCATTAACTAAGCGGAGCAAGCACATTATCAGAGTATGAGACTCATTCTCACTTGTTACTGGACTTATAGCTATAACACACAATACACAAAGCTGGAAGGCAGTGATGGGCTGAACTGGACAACGAGACCCTCACAAGGGGCTGGTGCAGACTGCCCTGGACTCCAAGGAGGAAGCATGGTTCTGACAGGTGCCAGAACAGAGTGAGTGGAACAAAGAGACCCACATGCAGGCCTGGGGAAGACCAACTCAGGATCCGAGAAGGAAGAAAGATTTTGACCAGCACCATGATGAACTAGACAGGACAATAAGACCCACATGCAGGCCTGGGGCAGTCTACCTCAAGCTCTGAAGAGAAAACAAAGCCTGCCTGGCGCCTTGCAAGTGAGCAAATGTATGGTTTGTGTTGGGAGAGAGAGAGACAGGATGGTTCATGTCCTGTGGACAGAGGCTGATCTAAAGAGGCCAAAGCAGTGAGGGGCTGGTTGCCTGGCTAAGGTGGGTGGTTTGATTACCACCCAGGGCCATGGTGATGTTTGAGTCTGAGCTGTTGCTGGGGTCCATGTCTGGGATCATGGCCCGGATGCAGCTGTGGTCTGTGCTGATGCGACAGGTTCCTGATATCACCAAGGCCAAGAGGATCGGACTGTACAGAGCTGGTCCCGCCCCTCACTGGCTGCAACACTAGGGAGAACACCACAGTAGAGTTGACCCTGTAGACAGGGGCACACGCAAGCCATCCCTGAGGGTGTGAGACGGATGCAGCTGGTACCATCTCCCTCGTCTGCAGTATAGTAGGGGAGACAAGGGAAAGATGCTCTCCACCTTCATCCCTGTGGCTTCTAGCTGGTGGGTGAGCTCATCCACCTTTTTACAAGTTGCAGCACTTAGGAAAGCGGGCCCTGAACCTCACCTGGTCAGCAAAGCTGAGCTGACCCTATTGATAGGGATTGGGGTGAAGCAGCCCGAGAACATGAGCCTGAGAGATCTGGTACCACCCCTCATCTGCCATACAGTGGCATGGATGGAGGAGAGAAGCCCTCTCTTCCACCCCGCTATACCTGAGGCAGGAGGGAGAGCTGGCCCTGAGGTCGTAAGAACTAGAGAGCTGGCTCTGCTCCTCACCAGCTCTAGCACTCGGGAGAGCAGGCTTTGCACCTTGCCTGGGCAATGTAGTCGAGCAGTTGGGTTGGTAGAGGTGTGGGTGAGCCAGCCCCGAACTTTTGAGCACGGNTCATGCAGAAGCACTGGGGGGGGGGAAGAGATACACTCCTTACCCCTTACTCTTAGCTGCTGTGACGGATGAGGTAGCTGACCTTTCCCCTTACCAGCTACGGCACTCAGGAAAGCAGGCCCTGCTCCGTGTGCAGGCTGTGGTGCATGAGAGCTGGTTCTGAGGTTTTAAGAGTGGAGTAAGCTGGCCACAACCCCCTCAGCTGTCGTGTGGCAGTGAGGATGAGGAAAGGAAACCCATTTTCACTTGCCTCTGCCACCTGTCATGTGCAAGGGAGTTCATCAGCTGCAGGGCTCAGAAAACTGGGCCCTGCATCTTGCCTGGGAATCACAGTAGAGCGGACCCTATTGACAGGGGTACAGGTGAAGCAGGCCGGAACACTTGAGTGTGGGAATTCTGACACTGCCCCTCCTCTGCCATATGGTGGCGTGGGTGAAGGAGAGACTCCCCCCAACCCCTCGCTGCCAGCCAGAGGTGGGAGAGCTGCTCCTGAGGTCTTAGAGTAGAGCTGCTCCTGCCACCTCAGCAGCTGCAGCATTTGGGAGAGCGGCCCCTGCCCCTCACCTGGGCAGCACAGCAGAGCGGTTCCTGGTGGTTCAGGAGTGGGAGAGCCCACCCTGAGGGCATGAAAGCGGGAGAACTGGCCCCACCCCCTGCTCATCACCAAAAGGTGTGAACCAACCAGCCCAATGCTGGAGAGCTTCTGGTGGCAAGGCCAGAAGCAAGTTGATGAGATGACCAAACCTGCAAGTACCCAGGCCCAGAACCATGCCCACTCCAACATCCATACCGTCTCCATACCATTTCCATACCATACGGTCAGCTGGAGCACATGAAGGAGCCGGTTCTGCAGACCCAAAGCTGCAGGACCTCCACAACACAGGGCAATAACAGGATGTCCAAGAGATACAGGCCAACAAGAGGATTCCCAGTGAGGGCCCAGCATTAATCATGTAGCAGAAGCCAGAGGCCTCGAACCAGACCAACGACTCTTTGCAATGAACCCTTGCAAGTAAAAATACATGGATCAAAAGTTTACTGCGTCACACTACATTCCATGACAAGACTGATTTTTCTTTTTTTTCTCTTAAATTTTATCTTATTTTAATTTGGGGGGAGGTTGCCAGGGCAGAGAGCAGATATGAAGAGACAGAGAAATGAATGGGATCAAGATGCATGATGTCAATGGCACAAAGAATAAATACAAAGAAAGTTTTTTTTTAAAAAAACTGTGTTACATATTATTTTGAATGCATTATTATATTCAACAAGTATTCAGAAATAGCCTTTGACTCACACCTCATACTGGGTGTCAAACACTACGTTAACAATGATCAAGTTTGAATTTTGCATTATGCTTAGTATAAATTGATGACTCTAGATACTAAACCTTCACTATTTTAAAAATACTGTTTAATGTATACATAAATTGTAAATAATTATTGCACCAGCTAGAACTCATGCAGTCATTTTAGCCTTTCTGTGGACCAAAATCCCCACGAGGTGAGAACAGAGTTTTACCCTGTCTCAGAAAAACCCAACCAACCAACCAAAGAAACAAAGCCAGATGGCTCCCCTAGGATTTCAAGCTAAAAAACAGTAGAAATGAATGGGGCTTTGGCTCAAGTATAACTATTAAGCCTTTTTCTTAGCCTCTACCTCTCTCTAGAAACGTCTAAAGATCATTAGAAATGAGGAGAGTACAATGAGCTGACTAGGAAATAAGCAGAGTGCCGTGGAATCTGTAAGTAGCAGCAGTTCCGGCAAGGGTAATCCACTGTGATAAGCTATGGTTTTACTTTGCCCCATGGCTTTCAGCATGTACTCACCAACTGCAAGCTTGTGACCAAGTCTTTATTGTTCTGTTCCCACTGGGGCCTAACTGTCCTTAAGCTATATCACATAGCAACCTGATAGCATAGTGACTTTTGCAGACAGGTGCCAACATTGTTTGTTTACTTGAAATATTTTAGGACCCAGTGGTGGTTAATTGTGAGCCTAGCAGAGGCAGATTGGCAGTGCCAATGGATGCAACTGAACATCAGTGTGATGTCCCTGCGTGACAACACAGTATTGGGCTCCTTGAAGTTGAAGAGACTAGATCTTGGATGAAGTTTCTTACCATGTACAAACCAAAAAACTAAGAACAAAAGGAAGGGCACAAGGCTATGTCCATTGCCTTGGTTTTGTTGATGTATTCAGATATTTACACATGTTCATACTTATAAACATTAAATATGCACAATGCTTTATACTTTAATAAAACCTAGACAAAGCTGCTAAAGATGATGTCAGTGAGAGAATATGACTAGTTTCCTTGAACCAATGGTGAGTTTCTGAGAAATAATATTTGTTCTCCTTGGCCTCTCTGGAACCCTAGGCACAGGATGTAGAGTTTCTATGCAGAAAACAACACTGGCATGACCTTCGTTGGTGACCCCAAAGTTCTTCTCTATCTGTATGAGGTTTTAGATTTTGCAAAAAATAGCATGCCTCAGGTAGCATGGCCTCCAGAAGTGCCCTTATATTTGTTATAGTCCCCTAGACGAAGAGTTTATTTTGACCTGGGAGGTTGTTTGTTATTGCCATATGCTAACATCATCATTTCTCTAACCTTTTGGTAAAGGTTACTCATAATTGTTGAATTATAAACTATGTTAAAGAATAAACAGTTTTGGATAGATTTCTAGCTTATTTTCAAATGTTGTGGAGTCTTCATAGGACAACAAACAAAAAACTGAAAGGGAAGAGACTGGATGGCAAGACACCTTGGTGGTTTCGGACGTAGCCATCTCTTTTGATTCATGAAGTAAAGACCTTGGATGCCATTCCAGTGACTCTAAGTGTTGGGAGCTGTGAGTGCCCCAGATCCTGAATTTCTGGTAAACAATTTGTAATGCTTGCAGCTGCTCTGAG